>MNCI01003473.1:442401-550608 GCA_015680685.1 Gnetum montanum
TGGTCCAATTTTTTCAATTTTTCCTAACCCCTATACCTTGGGTAGTCACCAATGTTATATCTCTAGAATATGTATTGGCCATATCACAACTCAGCCAATGGATCTTACACCGAGGCAAGCTATCAACTATATTGTGATTTACTTATCCTTGCTCATATGTGACTGTGTTGTGTGTGTAAATGGAAATCATACAGTAATGGACTGGACTTAGAGGAAACACTCAGGATAGACTGGTGTTGAAACGGTTGTGCAAGGAACAAGATTGATGGTGCGGCTATAGATGGACAATCGAAGGTGCAATCATGGTGTCGGTAGCAACATGTCTTCTCCTTTTCTTTCTCTCTCTCTCTCTTCTCTCTCAGCTACCAAATAAGGTTGGATGTTAATTGTGTATAGTGTTAACTCTTGTAGTCATGAACACTAATGTTGCCATGTATTGTAATGTTGATCTGTTCACATGTCATCCCATTCACCATTAGTTGTCATTCAAGTCAATAATCCCATACCTTCCAAATATTTTGTAAGGAACTCAAGGATGATTTTTCATTCATTCATGGGGGTATGATGAACTGTGATATCGCGTCCTGCCTCATCTTCTATAAATAAGAGGTAGCGCCCTTGGTTCTAATACAATTATATTTATACCCTTAGCCAAACTCTTGCAATTTTGTCATTCTAGAGTTAGAATTATTTGTGTGTGCCCATAGTAGGAGTCATAGAGAGAACAGATCTTTATTCGAGCAATTTGTACCTAAGCACAATTTTGTGTACGGCAATAAAGACGAACTTTATGATAAACCTTGCAGCATACAGATTAAGCTAATTAGTAATTAATGATTATTTCACGCTTTCCTAGTTAATTAATATCTCTCTCAACCTTCAACCCCCTTAGTTAAATACACTCAGTATGACCGCTTCGAGCATGCATGTAGCGCTTGGTAACCCAGTAACAATTAGCGTTTGGTAACCCCAGCAGCGTTGCAATGGTTTAGGATGTGTACGGCAAGTGGGAACAAAATACTAGTGTTAGAAACATTTAGAAACTAGTTAATGAATAGTTAATGTAAGTTAGCCACTTAGTTCTCTCTCCCTCTCCTTTATTAGCAGAAGACATAAAAAATAAAAAAGCTATAAAAATCATATACCTCAAGCTTACTTAACCATACAACTGTAACAATACAAGTAAGTTTGGGAAGACAACAATTGATTAACCCTGAGTGTTCCATTAAGGCACATAAGCACTTGGTCCTTGGAGTTCAACCGGATTGTGCGTGAAACGCTCGTATTTGTATGGTTGAGTGTAGGGGTACGTCACCACTCATCAGAGCATAAACCCTGGACTCCTACAAGTGTGACATGATGGGGAAACATCCCTTAGTATGTTCATAGTGGTAGATGTCGCATCCACCACCATCATCTATTTTGGACTCCATAACCTCCTCCACTACAGTAGCCTTGCCCTTACCCCTTTGATAGGTAAGTTTAGCTTCCTTCCTTCTCCTACAATCACAATTACTACTTTGCTCTTTGGATTCCTCTACTATTTTCAAAATAGTTTATAATTTTTCATCCAAAGAGTCCCAAATTTTGTCTACCTTAGCTAAAATTTTAAAAACAGACTTCTAAATCAGCAAGCTCTTTCACTACACCACCTCATCAAGTGATGCCTCATCCTCATTATCATAGAATCAAACCTTCCTTTTTCTAATGGAAGAATCCATGTTGTACTCCTTAGCACTTTTCCTATTTCTCAACTCTACTTCCTTGTTGGACATCTACTTAATCAGCCTTTGAATGGACCCTTAATCCTCAAAGTCTCCCTTGGGCATATAACACAAGAGTTCTCTATGTTTCTGTGCATAGCCCATCTATGATATGTTGAAGCTACTCCCTTTGAGAATAACCATGGCCAGGACATTGGTGAAAAAGAAAGTAGTATCTACCCATGGCTATGTCTAAGGGTTCATGTGTTCCCTATTTCCAACCTTGGATTTGCTTTCTCAAGTTGGACACTTGAAGGTACATTTGATACTTGTCATTGAAGAGTTCAAGCATCATACTCCAGCCATGAATTGATTGTGACTCCAAGGACAAGTACCAACTCCATCTTCATTGATAAGCATCCTTGGGAATAGCTTCAATTTTTGCCATTCGTTCTCCATGTTCTATAAGGCACAAGCATCATGAAAGGTTTGAAGATGATTCTATGGATCTAAGTTGTATTCCCCTTCGAACATGGAAATATTATTCATATCCAACTACTTAATTATACTATCTTTCACATGCCTTATTAAAATTCTCACTACCTCTACAATGTTCAACATGTTCCCTGTTGGAAGCAAAGGCTCTACATGGTCATAGCCCCTTTGATTATCATGATGCCCATGATTTTCTCTACTCTCCCTTCTTTCATGCTGGTAGACCTTCCTTGATTACCCATGCCCCTAGTCTCAACCAGGCTGGTAGGCCCTATGATCATCTCTATCCCATCGGTCACCTCCATCATGGTCACATCCTTTGTGACTTCAGTTGAAGCTAAAGGAGGAAGAAGAGGATGACTAAAGTGAAGAGGAAGGAGGACTAGCATCATCACAATGCCTGCCACCCCCTCTTCTTTGCTCATGACCACAATCATCATTATGATGCTTGTCCTCATTCCTACCATGACTCCTACCTTTGGATCCCCCATGATCATGGAACCTATTATTGCCTAAACCAAGAATATTTATGGTGGACTATAAATTCTAGTTCAAGCCCCCTTCATTAAAACCAAGGGGAGGAGAGTTAGTGAATTAGGAACCCATAGATAAGGGATCCTCACTATCTTTTTGGCCTAGCAAGAACAAGGGGTTATTGAATTATTTTTTTTTTGAAGCTTCATAGTGCCTCTCCTATTGCTGATCTCTTTTATGTTATGCCTCAATGGGATGGTAATCCTAATAGTCATGGTCCTCCACAATATATTTAGCATTAAGCCCCTAGATGTCCAACCTTATAAGAGTTTGGTTCAACATCATAGAAACTGATCAATTGGGTGACAACACAATGTTATCTTTCATGTCCCTCCACTACAAATATTCATCCTAATGTAAGATAAAGGTGAATTCTAGCACATACTCATTGGGATGAGTATATGTCACTCTGCATTGTTCAGGCATTGGCAGATTTGACCATTCATTCCTTTGTTGATTGGATGTATGATCAAACCTGGGTAGAGAATCATCATTGTGAGAAGAAGACATTTTAGATTGAAAGAAAATACCAGTGTAATTTTATAATTATTATTATTATTTTGAATGATTGTGATTTTAAGGTTCATTACAATGATTTGAATAATTTTCACTAAGTTGTAGATAGTGCATGTACCTAACTAAAGTCCCCAGCAACGATGCCAATGATGAGCGACGAGTATACCCTACATCCAACCATACAAAACACTAGCATTCACTTAGCGATCTTGTCAAATTCCATAGGATTTAGTTCTCTAAGTACACCAATTTCTAGGAGGTGAATCTGACTGTTGCAATCATTGTCTTCTCAATTCCACTTGTGACATGCAAGTGTATGGTTAAGTGTAACTAAGGCACATGATTTCTATCATTTTATCTTTTATGGTTTAATCGTTTAAGTGCTATAAACAAAGTAAATTTAATGTGTAATTAATCTAATAAATTTAGTAACTAACTAACACTTAACTAATCCTAACACATGCATGTGTTCCCACTTTCCATACACATCCTAAACATGTTATAGTGCCACTGGGTTAATAAGCTTTAAGCACTACTGGAGTTACCAAGCAATAAACATATGCTTGAAGTGGTCATGCCTATACATGCTACTTAGCGAATATTAATTGCTTAGTTAAAATTCATTAAATTATATTTCATGAATATTAATTGCATAAAGAATGCATTAATCTAGTTCAAGTGCTACAAGGTTTGATCAGAAAAGCTCATCTTTATTGTCATTCATAGTGTTCTGCTCATATACATCAGTGGTTGAATAAAGATCCATACACTTGTTTGATTCCTACTGCAGGCACTCAGAAAATATTCTAACTCTAGGAAAAATAAACTGTAAGAGCTTCACTAACAACTAATGGAAAGATGGATGAATCATGTGCCCAAGTGTTGTATTTACAGGTTGACACACATCTCATAATATTAGATATCTGATAATGCATCATGGGCTCTGATATCAACGATCTAATATCAAGGCCTAACAAAAAATGATTCATTAGGTATGAAGCACAAGAGTTATACAAGTGGGTCCTCTCCAAAGCAAGCTTCAACCCTTAGTACCCTCATATAACCATGCCTACAAGTGTCCATAGGTACTTAAGGAGTTGAATGTAAAACATGCCTATCTTGTAACACACACATGTTAGTATCACCTAAATGAGAAAATAACACTAAATTATACAAAATCATTGAATTATGATTATATATAATGGCAAGATGGAATGAGAGTAAAAAGGATTACATAAATTAAGATGTGGGATGTCTTACCATAGGCATAATGGATTATTTTGTGTGATATGTATAGTTAAAGTAATCATTAGCCTTTACATCCAATATTCAAACCAAGTTCATACCACTTACTAGTGACATCGCATTGCATCATCCCAAAACTAACCACAAGATTACTATTACTACAAGAATTATTAATAATTGGCAACGAAGTTCAAGTAGTTTATTAATAGCACACTTTATTTTTTTAGATTTTTGAGAAGTCACCTATCTTTGGGCATGGGTAACATGTCTTTCTAGTGGAAGCCCTAGAAATTTTTATTCTATGCATGTATTATGTTTTTACTATGTCAACCTTACCAAAGGATCACCTTTAGGCATGGGTAACATGTCTTTGCAATGACATGGTACAGTGGCACTTATTTTATACATACTGAAACACCACCCGCAAATTCATTTTACCAAATTGTAACCTTCATTTCCCAACTTGAGGCAAGATTTTATTTTAAATGTAAGATATGTAGTCCATGAACTATAATCTTACATACTTTTAACTTTTTGGGGCTAAAAAATTCCTCAAAAGTTGTTGTTACCTCACTTCCCAAGTGAAAAAAGTTACCTCATGTCTATATTTGGGCTTGGAAAGGCTAAAAATGCCTTGGGAATGGCCAAAATTAGCATTTTCATGGGTTTTCATAGGTGTATAACCTCAAATACACTGGAACCATCTACCCTTGAGTGTAGATGGAATAGATGGGATTTTCCAATTCCAACCCAGTGTAGTCACCATCAAAACCTAGTGAATATGCAACATTGGAAATGTTGGGATTTTTCATTTTGAAATTAGTGGCATTTTACATTTCCATTTCCATTTTTCCAACAATGGTTAGCATAGTCATCCCAAGTCTTTAGCAATTGCATCATGGCCACTATATACAACTTTGGTAGCCATGGTGCATTCCAAACTTACTATAAATGATAATTATGCTAAAAATTGTAATCATTGTAATCTACAAATTGACATCAATCTATCAGTAATCCTGAAAATGATGTGTACTCCCCAAAAACAAAAATTCCACCCCTAAATAAACCCAATGTAGATACCTTATTCCAGTTCTAAACTTGGAGCATTTTCCATAGCCTAAAAGCATATTTGCAACCAAGAGCCCTTATAACTTTGCAACCCCTTTGGTAGCTAAAACTAGTATCTATGTTGAGCACAATGACTCCCAAGTAATACCATTACACCAAAAGTGGAACACCAATCTATGACTACAATTTTTGATCCTAGTGGAAACTAGTGCAAAGTTATTGGAAACTATAGTTAAGAAGAATCCAAATTGTGGAGTTGACGTGGAACACAACCAGGAAGCTCCAATAGACTTCAAACTCCTTCAAGAAACTTCTTGTGCACTTACCACAAAATTTGTACTTTTTGAACCTACAACTTTATTTTCCTTTGCAATAAAGTAGTAGTTCACTATTGTGTAGATCTGATTTCATGTTTTAATTTTTATGTCTTTTTCCATTCTAGATCTACAATTCCATTTCTATTTATGTTTTCATTTCAATTTACATTTATGATTTCATTTATGTTTTCATTTACATGGCTATTTTACACTTTCATAAGACCTTAGGTGATTGGCCAAATCGTCCAAGGTGCCTTGAGTCCTATTTTCAAAGGTCCTTGAGATTCAAGGTTAAAACTATTTTGATGCCTAGGATATTCTAGTTTCCATTTCAGGAACCGAATTTTCAAAGTCCAACAATTTTTTGGTGCTAGAAGGAGGACCTCCAACCAAATTTTTAGCCATAAACCCTTTTCCAATCTTTTCCCAACTCCAACTCTAAAATTCAATTTCGTTATTCTGTTGAGACCAACATTTTCTACCCCAAATCCTTTCTCACATACCTCAGCATAGTTGTGGTAATATGGTTGGATTTCCATTGTAATTTCATAGTAGTTGCTAGTTTCTTAGGAACCATCGTAGCCCAAATCTAAAACCAATTCCATTATAGAAGCCATATTCCATTTTAGAAGCCTTATTTCGTTTCAAAAACTAGTTTTTGTTCTACAAGCACAATTCTATTACTGAAAAAACCACTCTTTTCCATTTTCATCACTTAGCATAGTTGGCTGAAAATTGTCCTATCTATCACATACTACATGATCGTCTACTGTGCAATATTTCATAGTAGCAGTTTCTCACTACCTTTCCATTTTTGTCCAACTACATTAGTGGATTATCCCACTTATTATGTTTTTACTAAAAATAGTAAAGTTAAAACTACATTTTTTTATAATGTCATTCAACTAGTCAATTGTGTTGCCCTTTAACTTCACTGATAACAAATTTGGTCAGCAGGCCATAAGATTCTATGACCCTAAAGACCCCGCCATAGCTAAATGTACATAATCATTAAGGCTTAAAGGGAAATTTCCTAAATTTTTAGTGATAAAAAAATATCAATATAGCTTCATTTGCACAAACATTGAGGCTAAAATGTAGATTTCAAGAATGGAAGCAAAAGCCAAAAGGGAATATGAACTTATTCACCATTATTGGAAGGAATGAATTCCTTCCCCATATGACAAAACACCCCTAAGAGAAACCTATGCTCACTTTTTATCTCAATTGATTGAGATGGAGGAAGCGGATGGAAAGGCTAGCTCAAATGGACAACACGAGGACAAGGATGAGTTTGAGGTTATGTCCAAACATGAAAACCTCATGGGGGACTTTTCCAACAAGAAACTCCTAAAGCCATCTTGCCCATCTCAACCCCCCTTGCCTCTTCCATGGGGTATGCCCCTTAACCTTCATCTCCCCCTTACCAAACCATGTTTGGACCCACACCTATCATTATAATGCACCAAACATAATCAATGCCATAATCTACAACCTTTAATTTTTCTATGTCTTTTTCCACATAACTTAGGTCTATGTAGTCATCATTAGTGGTTTTGACCACCAATAATCCTCTTGTCATCTAGATGGGTCCACTGTGGGATCCCAAGTAACCCAAGGGTCACATACCCCTTTCGTCCCATTTATGCCCCAGATACTAGCACAATATCATTTTCTTTGTTTAGCCCACCTTCCACCATGATAACACAACCTCTCCCCTCAGTGCCACAATCAATAATAAGGTCGCAAGCTTCCCAAAAGACACTTTAGCCCTTCATGTAAATCCCACAACTAACAGGGCCCTAGATCAAGCCTTTTAGATGATCCAAGACCTAACTAAAGAGTTGAAGAGACTAAAGCCTCTACTTCCCAAACCATTAAGATCATAGATTTCTATTAGAAATATTCCATCAATCCTACAGTCCCACCTCTAACTCTTCCCCTAATGTTCCTATACCATAGTTTACAAAATACAATGATGAGGGTGCCCAAACTCTTATCTCGTAACCTTCCACTCCAAGCACTTCTTATTACAAGTTTGGTTGCACACAATAACAAGAATATTCCCTATGTCCCTTACAAGGAAGGCCCTTAACTAGTACTGTGCCCTATCAAGAGGATCTATATCCTTATTAGAAGACTTAATTTCATAGTTTCTTAACCACTTAAAGTATAACTTGAGACGTGATACCACCCTTGACCAGCTAATGAAGGTCAAGCAAGGATCCCTCAAACTAGTGCAAAAGTTCATCCAATGATGGAACACTTTGCTTAACGAGATATTGGAACCAATAGTTGAAACACACCTTTTAACTATTTTCAAGAGAATCATTAATGATTTTATCAAGTCAAGATTGTACTACCTTGATCCATAGTCAGCAAGTCAAGCCTTTTCCCAAACCAAAAACATAAAGGATGTCACACAGGCTAGCCATGACCCTACCTACATGGCATATAAAAACTAGCATACATGAAAGGACAAGGAGAGGGAAAGGCAAAATAATGTGTCAATGGTAGCTATATCCAAACAGAGTAAGATAACTAATTAAGAGCCAAGAACCAAACAACCTAAGGCCCCTAGCAACAACCATAATAATCAACCATCAACATCTGGGGCCTCTTCATTGACTTCTTCAATGTCAAACTTTGAGCGAAAAGACTAGACCAAGTACACTAGGTTACCCTTAAAGGAATCAAAAATGTTAGACAAACTATTAAAGAGTGCAAGGATACAATATAAAAAAATGACTAAAATGCCTAAAAGAGGCATGAGAGGCTATGCGAAATAGCCAAAGATCCTACTCAAGCAACGAAATATACCCTCCACTACCTAGATATTTTAAGCTTGATTGCTTCTACCACTATCATTAGTTGTCAATTCATGACATTGATTTTTGCCTTACGTTAAAGAACGACCTACAAAAGATGATAAATAAGGTTGAGTTTGTACTTAACACTTCTAACTCGGTTTGGCCTCAAAACTAGTTAATGCATGTGTAGAAAGATCCATTGAACACCAATAACAACCCATAGACAATAGTGGCATTCAACATTAACCATTACCCCAAGCTCACAAGGGAACCATTTGTGATTCAGGTACCTCCTTGCAACAAAAGAGGGCCTACAACTTCTACTAGTTCAAGGTTCCCTTTTATTGTAAGGGTACCATCACCAACACCTCCCTAGGAGCCTTTTGTCATTAGGGTACATCCCCCTCCAACTACAACCATGTTCACCCACATAGCCAAACAATGACCTCCTGTGGTGGCTAATGCAACATCTTGTTCTTTCCAACCTAACAAAGATAACAAGAAATCTCCAACCAATGGAAGAAGCCTACACAAAAGCCTAAAAAGAAATCTAGTAAGCAAGCAAAGTCATGGAAGGGAAGGAAGTAGGCCCATCAAAGCCCACTTCGATATCATCTATGCCCATAACCTCAACTACCCAAGCTGCCTTAACTAGTACACCATGGGAGGATCCTAAACCCCAAGAGAAAGGGAAAGAGACTAAACCACAACAACCTAAACATGAATATCACAATTTAGGATGCATGGAGAAAGTCCAAAACAATAAGAATGAAAAACCTATGCTCAATAACAAAACCTTCATCAACGTGATGAAATAGGTCAAGTAGTCTCTAAAACAAAAGAATACAACCTTAAGCCTGTATGGCCTAGTCATGACTTCTGTTACACATCATGAAGCACTAGTTAAGATGTTGACCTCCATCCCCATTAGCGATGACATCCCTGCTAATGAAGAAACCATCCATGCAATGATGGCACCTTCTTCACCCAAGGAAGCAAGATCAACATCACTAGTATCTCACAATAGTGAAATCAAGACAAATCCCCAAAATAGTGAGGTAACCAAGGCATCCCTCTTTATAATGATAAGAGTTGGCTAATATAAAGTCCATAGGGTGCATGTTGATGATGGGGTAGCAATAAATGTTATACCTTATACCATCATTGTGTTTGGGCCTAATACAGCAAAGGCAACACACAACAACTTCAACACCTAAATCCTTCAATGAATCGCAGGTTACTTTCAAAGGCTTCATCTCTCTAGACTTTATGATAGGGAAATAATTCCCCACAATGGAAAATGTTTTGGTGCTAGAGGAAACACCAGGCTTCAATCTTATCCTAGGAAGGTCCTAGCTAGCTCAATTACAAGCTGTGTCTTCACCTATCCACCAAGAAATTTATCTGCCTTATAAGGGAGATGAAATAATCATCCATAGCGATAGTGTGGTCCCCTAGTAGTTAACAATGTTAATGTAAAACAAGGGTCTAAAGTGGAGTTTCAAGAAGAAACTTCCATCGTTACCCACAAAATTGAAGAGCCCGAGGTGGCAAAAGAGACTAAGACAAACAACAATGAACTCGTTGATGCACCATGGGGAGAGCTTCCCTTTAGCATCATCAATGAAGGAGATGGGGAATACAAGCTTGTGCAACATAGACTATATACATTCCCTAATCTCTCAAATATTATGAAATATTTGCACAAGTGATACATACCCCTCGTCATCCTACCCATGCACGTATGACCATGTAACCATATGTACTTATATCCTTTTAGCCTAGTTTATATTTTATCTTTGCTTTATGTTAAAGTTAGATTTACTTATAGCTTATAGTTTACTTTGGTTTTGCATTTTTAATTTTAAAGCCTTTCCTTTTCTTTTTATTAAGAATAAAAACATTATAAAAATTTTAAAACGTGATAAAATCCATAAAAACTTGAAAAAGGTTGTAAACTGGCAGAAACATGAGGGCCAGCCATGGCCTAAAACTAGCAAATATTGTATGGCCCACCATGCCCTTAAATTGGCAAACAACCTTCTAACTTTTTTCCATTTTACTCTACAACCTTATTACTTAGTCATTTCAACCTTATATTACATTATAACCAAGATAGCCAACATATCCTTAAATCATAATTATAACATAAAACTGTAAAATCATAACATAAATAAAACTGTAATGCTAGAACAATATAACCAAAATTGAAAATTAAAATGTTTACAACAAAATAACCGTGGCCACATGGTGTGGCAAAATGTGTAAACAATAAATGATAAATAATGAAGTTGTTAACAACTAAATGCTTGCCTAACACTAGACATAACAACATCAATGTCAAAAATTATTAATGGAACAACTAGAAACAAATAGTAGATAATGCTAGGAGGCATCTAGAGGAGGAGGTGGAGGATCATTTCCACCCTCACCATTGGGGCCACTTGTATCGCTTGATTCCTATAACACAACAACAAAAGACCAATCAATAATTAACAAACAACCTAAAAAAAGAATAAAACATAACAAAACTAAAATAAACAAACCTGAGATGATTTTCAAGTAGCAAACTCTATGGGAAAAGTCTAAATACTAACCTCTATATGGTGGAGGAACTGGTCTTCAGTCATGTTGGCCCAGTCTACATCCCTAAGATTAACACCAGTGAGGATATAGCTCTCATTGATGCCGCTCCATGTAGGAGGCTCATGTGAGAAGGTGGCAATGGTTACCTCCCTTGAGGCAGCAATCATCTGACAAACAGGGAAGTTAGCCACAATCACACTATCTACAAATAACTTGTAGGCCTTCTTTTCATTGATCCCCTTCATAAACAATTCCAATCAACAACATTCTATAGATTCATCTTGCAACCACTTGAGGTAGGCATCCCGCTTAGCCTTGTATTGCCTTTTGTGATCCTTTTGCACTTGAACCCACAGAAGAACCCAAGCACAATAGTCCTTCAATTCGCCAACCTTGCGGTTTATCAAATCAATCTGAAGCTTTTGTCTTGCTACCTCTCTAACAAGAGCAACCTTGCCATGAATAACATTTCAGTAGCATGCCCAAGTTATTTTCCAATAGTGCAAGGAGTCCCTATTGGTCACTTGGGCCTCCATGAACTCCTTATGATCCTTTAGATCCTTTACCTCCTCCATCAATTGCTTGTTCTCCCTCCTTAGCACAACAACTTGTTCCTATAGGAACTCATTAAAACATCTACATTCCCACAAAGAATTTGCACATGAGAGTGCACATGAAGCTGCATCCTTGTACAACTTATGTGGGAAATTCACCACATTAAGAGGTAGAGTAGGTAATGCATCGATTTCTATGGCCTAGTTAGGATCCCATCTCAACTTAGGCACTATAAATTGCAATAAACAAATAACAAAACTAGATACATTAAACTAGTTAACAATTAAAAATAGAAAATAAAAAATTACATAACCATAAAAAACCAAATAAAAAAATCATGTAAACAAAAAAGGAAAAATTAGTTAGAAATCTCACCAACTTCCAAAGCTATCTATTTCAACCAATTAATCATGTCTTAGGCTCCTCCCTGCATGAACTCAATCTTATTAGGGGTATCTACCCATGGTTGCATATAGAAGGTGCAAGTGGAAGCATCAGCTTGAGGCTCTAAAGCTATAATAAGCATAATAAGCAATCAACAACTAATAATCAGGGCCAAAATTAATAACAACACATAAAACTAAAAATCATAAGTACCTAAAACATGATCTAGTGTAATGGTAGGAGGTTCACCTAGTTGTGAATCCTAGAAATAAAGAATCAAGGTTATCTAATGGAGGATGGGATAGACCCTCATCCTCATGATGTTACACTACTTCCTCCTCTTGGTACCTTTGTTCTACATTAGCTACTACTACTGCTACTACAGCCTCCTCTTGAAGCCTTCATTTCACCTCAGCTACTACTACTGCATAGTAGCCTCCTACTCCTGTTGCTTGCTTATAAGAACAACAACCGCAAAATGTAGAACAAGTTAATACATTTTTCCTATATTACCAAAATCCCTAACTTAGAATGTAACTTCAAAAAATATGGTAAAACAAATGAAAATACCTTTAACTCCATCTTGCACCTAGTTAAGCTTAACAATCAACCTCATCTTTAAGGGCTTCTCGACAACTCATGCTCTTAAGTTTTACTCTAGCTGAATCCTCAACTTTAACAAGTAGCTTCCTGGCATTTTCCACGTTTCCCTTCTCAACAAGGGGCTCCCTCTCTGTGTTGTCATGGGATCCATAACATTTCCTACCAAGGCCTTTGGTGGTGATACGTAGTGATTCGCTTGCATCCTCTGAAGAACCTTGGGCATGTGTGGTCTGATCTGAACAATACACCTTATCCAAGGCTTAGTAATTTGGGATGGGTCTTGAGTCATCCATCATCCATCCTTCTTCACTACGAGGAAATCTACAAACATCCGTAGATAAGCTGCAAAAAAATACAAAGTGCACATGGCGCTTTATTATGAGATTTTCTTTGAGCTTTAGGATTCCACTCTACAACCTAGAAACCAAATGAGAAGTCCAATTGAATTGGAATCCCTTGGTTAAGACCTTCTTCATGATCCATGCTTGCTCAATATCTATTATTTTTCCCTATGAAAGTAACTTAGGAAATGCACAAGATTGGAATAGGGGATACATCTCTCTAGCCTCCATAACTTGGAATTGGCTTAGAGAGAACCCCTTATGATCACGGCGAGTGTTTAACCACTTCTTAACTTCCTTCCAGTGATCCACCTCCTTCCTTACTTTGGTGGTAATCATTATGGCCTCATTGAAAATACCAAAGAGGTCACTGAAGGTGGATTCATTAACATCCAAGGTAATAGTCACATTGTGAACATGGGTGACCAACCTCTTGACTCCTTTAGCAAAAGAAGTCAATTATGTTAATCATTTCTATAGTAGAAACAATGGATCTTGTAGCCATAAATATGTCAAGCAAGTCTATGTGGACAATCCTTGCCTAAATAGCCTTGGATGCATGATCAGCCAACCAATATTAGGCAAGTTTCACCTCACCAAACTTGAGGATCAAGGCCTCCTTGGTGCATCCCAATGTGATTACAGTAACTTTAGCTCATGGCACAACCCCTACACCATAACAAAAATGGCCCATTAGTCCTAACATAGGTGCATCATATAAAATAAATAATAAAAAATATAGCCAAATTAAATAAAAAAACTAGTATATTCATTTAAACAACCAAAGCCTAAATAACTCAATGACTAGATATAACCAAAATCAAAAAAACCATTAGACACTTCACCTATATGATAAAGGCATCCTTGAAACTCTAGGAGATAGGTTCACTTTTGCATATTGGGATGGATTTTCCCATCCACTATGAATCATCCCATTTGCCAAGCACCTCCAATAGGCCTTAGGATGATGTTTGATGTAATTATCAAACTCATCCTTCAATTGGTCCATCCCCTCTAGCCTTATTATTGGGATTTTAGTGAACACCCCCACCACTATTTGGGCCAAGGGCAAAAGGTTGTCACCCTTGATCAATCCTTGATCATTTACCCTATACCTATAGGTAAGTGAAACAAAAAAATTATTATAACTTAATAAAAAAAGAAAAATAAAATTAGAACTAAAAATAAAAATTATAACTACACATACCCATCTATACAGTAGATAGTGCCTAGGGAGTTTTGGAAAAAGGTATGCATGCAATGATCCACTAGCAAGGTGTTTTCCATGTTGTACTACTTGAACTCAAGCATCTTCCAAATTTTTTATAATTTGTAAGTGCCCACAGTGGTTTTGTCATCATGTGTTTCACCCTTTGTAAGGACCTCAAAATCATCAACTAGGAACTTGATGATCATGCTAAAGAAGTAAGGCACAATGGTCTCAACAATGGCCATAGCTATTTCGGAAGCCAAGCATGACCAAATCATCACACTAAAGTTCTAGAGAAGGTAGATTAGGAACTCCCTTGCTCCTAGCTTGATCCAAAGTGAACAATTTTCCCACTTCATGTTAGGGGATGGAGTGTTGGAACAAAGCACATAAATGCATGACAAGAAACGCACCAACTCTATGACAACCAAGATGGGCTTCAAGAAGGCTTTGTACCATCAAACACAGAACTGTTACAACCTTGTACAAATTGAAATTAAAACTCCAAAACACCAAAAACATTACAATCACCATCTCACATGAAGATAAAAACCTATGTCTACAACCAAATAACACTTCAACATGAAAATAACACTTAGACAAAATACCGAATAGAACATTTCACACTTAACAGAAATGACCATTTAAAACCAAGAGTGTGAAAATGATTGTTTACAACTAAAAGCATGAAATTGACAGTTGAAACCGAAAATTTCAAAATCATAGTGTAGAACTAAAATTTTAGTTTTCATATTAAAATCCATGCTTAGAAAAACTCAAAATGCAACCTAAGTCCACAAACCAAAATTCAATGGAATTGAACAACAACAACACTAAAACTAGAATGGCTATAATAGACAACTAATAAAAAATTTTAAAAAAAAATTAATTTAATCCAAACCTCCTTTAAATCCTTTCCAACATCTCAACCTACCCTTAGGATTATGAAACATTGATGGAAAAAAAATTTCAAAGTCTTAACATCACCCATCTTCATAGGGGTAAATACATAATAGCCTTCAGACCTTGATTTCATGTGACCTTATGGAAACATCCATAAAAAAATTAATTTCTTAACAAAAGTCAATGATTCCATAGCTATTGGAACCATGAAAACATGAACTATAATCCCATAATAAGAAAATGCAAAAATTCCTAACTAGTTTTTCAAAAAATTATAGAAGTGACCTAATCATGGCCATCCTAATCGAAACCTCATTTCACACAAGCTTACAAAAACACTTGCCAAGAACAAACCATTCATCCAAACTCAATGATTCCACATCATTGGAATCCCTGAACGATGACTGAAACACCCATGATCACAAAACTAAAAAATTCATAATTTTTTTACTATAGAAAAAATACCAAACTTACACCCAAAAAAGGCCAAAAATAAAAAATTCGCTTGATGCAACCTAAATGAAAAAATCATAAAAAATTTATTTGTAAGGAAAAATTGAGTGGTTCAAAAATTAGATTAACTAGAAAATAGTAGGAAATAATTCCATAGCCTTGAAAATTCAAAAACATAACCATTTCCTTAGGAAAAAATTCACAAGTGATGTTTCTTTTTTGGGTGGGGAAAAGTAGAAACCCCATGGAATTCATGGAAAATACCATTTATTCCAAAATGAAAGAAAAATCCAAAACCTAAGTAATGCCAAAAATAAGTAGAAATGACATAAATCTATGATGGTATTTTTACAAAATTCCAAAATAACCAATACACAAGCCTAGAATTAAGAAACAAAATAAACCTAATAAATGGAATAGATGGAATAAATGGAAAAAATAGGTAAGGTTGTGTACATGGGACAAACTATGGTGGAGCCTTCTTCAATCCTAGGATGTGGGAGGTGTGACAAGCCATGAGTATCTACATTTGCCTCCTCCAAGGGAAGGTTCTTCCTAGGTGCCTTCCTTCTCAACATACTACAAAAGACTAATGCAAAGAATACTGGAAAATCTTGAAATTTGGCAGTCCTGGGATGAACACACTGGCACTAGTGGATGAAATGGTTATGACTACACTAGGGCTGGTAGTAATGGTAGGCACAGAGCTCACAAGTTGGGTGTAGCAACTAAGAAGTGACAGAACAATAATGATTTTTGACAAACTTGCCAAGAAAAAACAACTTAAACCTAAGCATCCACCTTGGAACCCTAGTTTCTATGCACAACTCCCACTATATTTAGTGATAGAATTAGCAACTTAGAATATGCTAGGTTTAAGAAAGCCATTCCATCCCAAACCTACTAATTTCATGTCGATCCCACTAGGCACTAAGCAAATAATCCAATCCCCATGACTATGCTAGGATTTTGGACTTCAGGCTTAACAATGCTGGGGATTTAGATCCATGGAGCTTTGGAATAAACTACATGTTTCATAAACTTCCAAAGCCCAATCCACAATCCTCCATCCATGCTAAAAAACCTCATGACCAAGCTAGGCAAGTAAGTGTTGACATTCATGACAATTGATTTGTAGAAGGCATCAAGATTCATGTGAAAACTTGGTTTCTCATGTGACTATGCTAGCCTGGAGCTAGACTACACTAGCCCAGAGTAGTCAAATAAGATATATGACCTTTTCCCAATTCCAAGAAACCCATTCACATTGACCATTAATCCATGGAACCTGATACCCAAATCAATAGTTGGAAGTTAGGATTGGCATTCATTGAGCACCAAAATGACATCAAATCTTACCATAAATTGGATTTTTTGTGTGACTATGGTGACCTAACATAGTCAAGAATGTAATAAATAATTCTAAGCTCATCCTACCTCCAATTAACTTAAAACATCCATGCCATCTTCCCAAACCCTAGCTAGAGCTCCCAGTAGCCTTGAAACTTGACCAAATTTACCAAATGATGCAAGAAACTGGTCAAAACCAATGATGACATTATAGGGAGGCTATGTCTACATTGGTCTAGTGTAGTCATAAGGTTTACAGATGGGATTGATCATAGAAACCATGATACGCCTCCAAGACTTCACTTCATAGCCTTCACACATCCCCAAGAACCCCAATGACCTCAAATTGTTGACCAAGCAACTAAAAATCCTTTAAAAATCCATTAAAATTCATTTCCAATGCCTGAATACATTAGGGATTACTTAACTACGCTAGGCCAATGTATTCATTGATGGTACCTAGCATAGTCCACATGAAAACCTCAAACAAACCATTTCCAAGTCCAAATCTACCTCCAAAGACCTTAGGACCATGCCATACTAAGAATAGAAGCAAAAACTCATCATTTTCCACACCAAAATGCATTTCCCAAGGCTAACTATGCTGGGTGAGGATAGTCACTAGTCATGCCTCGCATAATCCACCTAAAAAGCTTGAAACCAATCATTTCCTCATCAAACCCACTTCTCTAGAATCTCAAAACCAAGTTGGAATGGAAACCAAGACAACACTTACTACTTTTCCCATTTGGAACATTTACCAATCCCAAATACGTTGGGGATTTCATGATTACGCTAGGCCAGCATAGTCACTAGTGACGCTAAGCATACTCCACCTAGAATTAATCAAAAATTAACATAAATAACCCAAATCCACTTTTGGTAAACCCTAGGATCCTATCAAAGCCTATTTTGGTCATAAAACTCAGTATTATTTGTTTTCCAATCCCCAACTATGCTAGAATATGCATGATTATGTTGGGCCAACATAGTCAAATGGGAAATGCCATAAAACCCACTTCTGATGCCTACATTTGACCTCCAAATAGTTAATTTAGTTCTCTAATGACCCTGTGTTGACCTAGGAAGCTGACAGAGCCATAATCCCAACCTAGAAAGCCAATGAATTCATTTATTCCATGTGACTACATTGGGCCTACCATGACTACACTGGCCTAGTGTAGTCACCAATGAAAACATGTTTTTTAACCTTCTAGGAGGTGGAAACAATGCTACAACTTGCCAATATTTAGTACCAACCCCCTACACTAGCTATCTAAATTATCAAGAGCCTAAAAGCGACCATATTAAGCTTAGAAAACTATCCATCAATGTTGACTATGCTAGGGAATGCATGACTACGCTAGGCCAGCGTAATCACTAGTAGGGCTCAACGTAGTCATAAGAAAAAGTGTTAGTTTTACCTTAAAACAGCATAGAATGACCCCCTCATGCACCCAAACTCCCTTGGTAACCAAGGAGCCACATACCATGGCCCGCTAAGGCCTAAAACTAGTAAAATCTAACCTTTTTTGACTAGTATTCACTAAGTTTTATCACATGTATTCTATTTTGATGGATTTGACCTTATTTCATGGCGTTTTGAGTTTTTTTGATGTTGTTGTGCATTTTTGACTATCATTACCATCAGTTGACTTCATCTAGCCTCTACATCACTCCAGTTTCATCAAATTTATCATTTTCTTCCTATTATGGCCTCTATTGATCCTTGTTTAGCCTTTAATTGGTTTTATATGATGGGGTTTGATCATCTTTGACCATCATTTGATACCATGTAACCATGGCCTGCCAAGGCCTTAAACTGGTAACATGGCCTACCAAGGTCTTAAACTGGCAATAGTGTAGCTTTACTTTACATATTTAATCTTATTTTCCATATTTTTATGGTCTCTTTACCTTTATTTGACCTTTTTTTTATATTTATTCCATCTTGTTTATCTTCACCTACATCCATAGCCTTAGTTGATCTTGTTTGCATTTTGTTTGACATTGGGATAGCATGTGTTTGCATATTTACTAAGGTATTTTGTATCATCTTAGCATTATTTACTCATTTTTACCTAGGTGCAACTTAATATGCTTATAGTTGATATGCAAGATTTGAGTATGAACACCTAGAAGCAAATCACCTTGCCATTGAACCTACATGGACCTTATGATGATGTTGAATAATGTATTAATCCTAATTACGTAGATCTTGAGCCTAAGAGTCTTGTTAACAACATAGCTTCAATAGAGAAACCTCTAGAGTGAATTGAAAACCAAGTTAAAAACCTTGACCAAGAGGCTAGCGACATTACTAAAGCTTCTCTAGTTGAGGTTCTTGTCACAACACACAATGGTGAGGAGAAAACACTAAAACTAAGTTTTTCATTGGAACCTTAACAAGCTCAAGAAATCACCAAGGTCGTACAAGATAACAGTAAGGCCTTTTCCTAGTCATATGAAGATATGCTAGGCCTAGATCCACATTTAGTCCAACATAACAGCATACTTGATCCTAACATTAGACTAGTTAATCAAAAGGTTTGTAAGATTAGACCTGATTTGGCCCCAGCAGTTCATGATGAAATCACAAAACTATACCAAGCTAGTTTCATCAGAGCTATTGATTACACAAAACAAGTATCCAACATACTGGTAGTCCCTAAGAAAAATGGGAGTATATATGCATTTGCATCAATTTTTGAGACCTAAATAAGGTTACTATCAAGGATGGATTTCCTTTGCCTAGTATTAACCAACTTATTAATCCTGCAACTAGACATGCCTTGTTATCCTTCATGGATGGATTCTCAAGATATAACCAAATTAGAATCAACCCAAAACATCAACTCAGTATGACCTTCATGACCCCTTAGGGTACCTTGTGTTATACTATGATGTCCTTTGACCTAAAGAATGCAAGAGCAACCTACCAAAGAGCTATGACATGTATCTTTAGTGACTATATGCTAGGTTTGCTCAACAGTTATGTAGATGATATAGCTATTAAGACCAAAGTGGTTGATAACCATACACATGACCTTTACCTTGTGTTAAAACAATTTCTAAAATATGAGCTTAGGCTTAATCCAAAAAAAATGTGTCTTTGGCATTAAAACTAGTAAGATTCTTGGCTTTGTAGTATCTGAAGTAAGAATACCTGTCGTTCTTGATAAGGTTAAAGCCATATCCAACTTGGTACCACCTACTAATCTTAAGGAGCTTTAGGGACTACATGGCATATTACAATTTATTCGTAGGTTTATCGCTAGGCTTATAGATAAGTTATAGCCATGCAACACTTTCTCAAGAAATGAGTTCATTATGAGTGGATGGTTCAATGCCAAGAAGCCTTTGAAAACCTTAACAAAGAGTTCACACAACTACTGATAGTCTATCCTCCACAAAATGATAAACCTTTTTACATATACCTTGCTATCTCTGACACATCTATTACCTCTATACTCTGTTAAAAGCAAGATGATGGAATGGAGTTGTCCATATACTACCTAAGTCATGCATTAGTTTTCCATGAGGCCCAATACATCGAAGTGGAGAAGTATTGTCTAGCACTAGTCTTCTTGTTGAAGAAGTGGAGACAGTACCTCTTTAGAAGCCATTTCAATGTCATGTTAACCAAGTAACCCAAGGTTTATGCATGTAAAGAAAAACATTTGCAACTTTATTGTGACCTAGAAGAGAACCCGATGCAACAATTTACAGACATTGATATCCAACATGTACCCTAAACCGAGAACACCATAGCTGATGTCATTGCCATCCTAGCTCTTAGTGTGATACAAAATTTGTTTACCAAGTTACCCACCTTGACTTTGGACTATGCTACTTCAATCATGCAGAACACTTAGGACAACTCCATAGTTGTACTGCATACTACTTCCCAAAAGGAATGGTATGATGATATCAAATTTTACCTTATGCATGGTGAACATTCACAAGGCCTAACTGCTACTTAAAAGGTTGTTGTACATAAATGATAAAAATTGTATGTCATAGTAGGTAATAACACATTATGCCAATGGTCCTACAATGGCATATTGTTAGTGTGCTTGGGTAAACCTAAAGCTTGCACAGTCCTAGAGCAAGTTCATGAGGGTGCATGTGGGGGACATATAGGACCTAGAGCCACGACTGCTAAGATTAGATAGTTAGGCTATTACTAGCCTTATATGGAAAGTGACTACCTGTAGAAGGCTAAAACTTGTAACTTTTGTCAATGACATAGTAACCTTATACACATATCGCCAACTAAGTTACACACCACTTAGATAACTTGGTCATTTTAACAGTGGGGGTTGGATATCATTGCACCTATAATGCCTAAGTCTTTTGTTGGACATAATTTTATCATCACCACAACCAAATACTTTATGAAGTGGGTTGAAGCTATTTCTCTAAGGGAAACAACATCCCAACAAGTTTGTAAATTCATACTCAATAACATAGTACCTCATTTCAGTATACCTATGATCATAGTCATAGATAATGGACCATAATTTAGTAGCAACGAAATGAAAAAAAATTTTCATGACCTAGGCATTAAGCATTCCTTTTCATCATCATACTACCCTCAAGCCAATGGGCAAGCTGAAGAAAGCAATAAGGCAATCATAAACTTGCTCAAGAATATGTTGAACAATAGCAAACATAAGTGGCATAAGCAACTTGTCCATGCACTTTGGCCTTATCAAACAACCTATTGAACCATAAGTAGTATAACCCCATATAGCTTGGTTTATGATTCTGAAATTGTTTTACCTCTTGAATTGCAAGTGTCATCACTCCAAGTAGTCTTATCAAACTATATCAATGATGAACAGAACAAAAAGCTAAGCGTCATGGACCTAGACTTGGTGGAGGAACAACAAGTGTGAATGTTTGCTCATGTCAAGTGATACCAAGATAGTAAAAAACAACAACATCACCATAACCTAACCAAGCAAAAAATCAA
This sequence comes from Gnetum montanum, assembly GCA_015680685.1. Taxonomy (NCBI): domain Eukaryota; kingdom Viridiplantae; phylum Streptophyta; class Gnetopsida; order Gnetales; family Gnetaceae; genus Gnetum; species Gnetum montanum. Next base: position 464,453 of record MNCI01003473.1, read on the forward strand.
GGAAGGAGACCTATCCTCAAAGCTATCTACAAGCATGCGAACAAATTCTTAGTCAACTAGAAAGGGCCATTCTTGATCACTAAAGCCTACAGCAACAAAGCCTTAAGCATAGCCAACATGAATGGGAATGAGTTGGCCAATCTAGTCAATCATTCCTATCTAAAGCCCTACTACATGTAGCTTGTGAAGACCAACAATCGACATCGACAACTAATAACAAGTGAGCTTGCATGACCTCTTTTTGCACATTGGATGAACTATGGGATTTTTTAACATTGGTGACCTTGGATAGCCTAGTTTGCTGATCATTCTTGTCTAGCCTTATGCATTTTTATTATAACAACATGACCTTTTGGTTTGGTTTCTTTTTCTCTTGGAGCTGTGCTTATAGGATAAAGCCTGAAGTCATCATGGAGGTGCAACTCATTACAATAGCAAATCATCATGTAACCTCCATGTGCAAGATTCAATGAGTTTGTCCTACTGTACCAATAGTGCTTGTCCCACATCATTAATATTACATCCCTTGAGCCCAACCCCATAACCTAATCATCACCTTCCTTACCCTTGAGTAACAATGACAACCTATGTTTGCTACTTATACCTTGCGACCATATAACATCCCTTCATCATGCTCCACCTACAAGTTTGTTGAATGTAACACATCTTATTCAATGGGAAAACCAAATCAAAACTAACCTTAGTAATGAAACCCAATGGAAGTTTCACCTTAACAAAAAAATGCAAAAGTAAATTGCCAAGAAGCTAAGCAGTCAATAAAGCCTAAAAGACAAACCAATGGATGCAAACATGCAAAGGGAGGAGCCTAATGGCTAAAGAAGCCTTGGAGTGAAGTGTTGGTTTCTCAAATGCATTACTAAGTGACCAAAATTTCAAAAGATGAAGTGCTAAGACCACAATGATTAAAAAAAGTGTTATTTCCATCAATGTAACCATGATGTCAACATTTGGAATTTATTGTTAGCCCTCATGACCATATCCTTATAGCCAAAATATTATCTTTACTCTCTATTACCTCATCATAACTTTATCTCATCCTCACAAGTAGTCTTTGGTATGGTTTAACACTACTGAATTAAGCACAAAGAGGGAACATTGGTGATGGACCTGCAGTGGTGTTTTGTATTCTATGTTGATGTCTCTTGGGTCAATCCTCCAAATATCAACAAAGAGGGGCCAATGAAACACCACCCAAAAATTCATGTTGCCAAATTTTAACCTTCATTTTCCAAATTAAGGTAAGATTTTATTGTAAATGTAAGATTTGTAGTCCATGAACTACAATCTTGCATACTTTAATTTTTTGGGATTGAAAAATGCCTCAAAATTTGATGTTGCCTCACTTCCTAAGTGGAAAAAGTTACCTCATGTTTATATTTGAACTTGGGAATGTTGAAAATGCCTTGGGAATGGCCAAAATTAGCATTTTCATGGGTTTTCATAGGGGTATAGCCTCAAGTACACTATAACCATCTACCCTTCGGTGTAAATGGAATAGATGAAATTTTCCATGTCCAACCCATTGTAGTCACCACCAAAACCTAATGAAGATGAAACATTGGAAATGTTGGGATTTTCCATTTTGGAATTTGTGGCATTTTCCATTCCCACTTTCATTCTCCAATAGTGGCAAACGTGGTCACCCCAAGTCTTCAACAGTTGCAACATGGCTAGTGTAGACAACATTTTCCCAATAGTTTTCACATTTTCCATAGTTTTCAACATTTTCCAACAACTTCAACATAGTCCACCAAGGCTAGCATAGTTGGAATGGTGTCAAAATTATCACAAAAGTTTATTTACTATTTATAATAAACATATGGGCTATGGTAGCTATAGTGTATTCCAAACTTACCATAAATGGTAACTACACTAAAAATTGTAACCATTATAACCTACAAATTGACATCAATCTATTAGTAATCATAGCAGTGATGTGCAAGCCCCAAAAATAGCAATTTGACACCTATATAAATCCAATGTAGACACCTTATTCCAGTTCCCAACTTGGAGCATTTATCATAGCCTAAAAGAATTTTTGCAACCAAGAGCCTTTGTGACCTTACAACCCCTATGGCAACGAAAACTAGTATGTACGCTTGGCATAGTGACTCCCGTGTAATACCATTGCACCATAGGTGGAACACCAATCCATGACCACAATTTCTAATTTCAATGGAAACTAATGTGAAGTTGTTGGAAACTAGAGTTAGGAAGAATCCAAATTGTGGAGTTGACACGAAACATAGCCTACAAGCTCCAATGGACTTCAAACTCCCTCAAGCAACTTCTTTTGCACCTAGAAAAAAATCTATACTTTTTGAACGTGCAACTTTATTTTCCATTGCAATAAAGTAGTAGTTCATTGTTGTGTATATATGATTTCACGTTTCCATTTCTGTATCTTTTTCCATTCTGAATCTATAATTCCATTTCCGTTTACATTTTCGTTCCCATATACATTTACAATTTAATTAACGTTTCCATTTACATGGCCATTTTACACTTTCATAAGTTCCTGGGTGGTTGACCAAACCATCTAGGATGCCTTAAATCCAGTTTTTGAAGGTCTTTGGGATTCGAGGTTAAAAATTTTCTAGTGCCTGGGATATTTCAGCTTCTGTTTCAACAACCAAATTTTCTAGGTCCAACACATACTTCCATTTTTTTGTTGGAACTCAAGTAAATAATATAACCTTGATAGCAAGATAAAACTCATAGTAGTAGCTTTAGAGAATCCATAAATACCCTTGATGTCACACCCTTTTCATTCCCACTTATTTCTTTTATTTTTTGTCCAAGCATAATGATCACAAATTTATTTTAGTTTTATTCTAAAGGAAATGTCATTATGGCCATGGTAACAACCACTTATTATTGGAAATGAGTGGATGGATGTTGTGGTCTCATTGTATATAGAATTAGTCTTCCAATGATTTGATAATATAGGGCAATATTCACATTATTGGCACTACAGCCTGTTTTATTCCTTGCACTTTATTAGAAAAATTAATAAAAACATGTGGAAGAAAAATGATAAAAAAATTTGTAGAAAAATGATAAGAAAATTACAAATGATAAAATAAAGAAAAATGAAAAATATAAAAATAATTTAAAAGATATCAAAAAATAGAAAATGATTAAGAAATGAGAAAAGCATAAAAGAATAGAAAAGATATCAAAGAATGTAAAAAAGTAGTAAGAAAAGAAAAGGTTCAGTGCCCAAGTATCCAACTAAACACCCCCATGACTATTATTGAAACTAGTTAATTAGAAGATGGAATGGATTGAAGTCGGTTTGTTGGACAAGTTAGGATTTATAGAGGAGACAAGAGATTCATAGAATAGTTTGACTTGTTGAATATTAACTAACATAAGCTTTTGTGGGTTGGTTCAATGATAGATCTACATGGTGCCTGATTGGTATGTTGCATGGATGATATAGGATCCTTTCCATAAGGTTTGGAACTTAGCCTTTTGTGGAACATGTCTAAGATTGTAATAGAGAACTTTATCACTTAGTTAAATTGACACTTGTCATATTTTTTCATCATGCCTACATTTGGAGTATTTCTTGTGAACCTCATTTTATCAAAGCTACAAGTCTATTTTCATCTAAAAAGTTAAGATTCATGAGACATTCCTTTTGAGCTAAGTTTAAGTTTAGGTCAAGTACCCTAGTAGTGGCGAAAGTTTAGAGCTTTGCTTGGATTGGTAGTGTAGGAAGTTTTTCATAGACTAGTTCATAGGGAAAGTATCCTATTGGAAGTTTCCATGTGGATCTATATGTCCACAAAGCATCATTTAACTTAGTGTTCCAATCCTTTTAGAATCAACTAACTATTCTAGTTAATATTCTTGTGATTTCTTGATTAGTCACTTCTACTTGACCATTTTCTTGAGGTTGGTATGATGTAGTTAACTTGTGATTCACCTCAAGTTGCTGCATTAGCTTTTTAAATGTAGCTCCTATAAAATTAGTCCCATTGTCAAATATGAGCATGCGTGGTACTCCAAATCTATTCACCACATGTTGTTGAAATAACTTAATAGTTGTTTTGGCTATGAAATTCTTGACTACAACTAGTTTTGCCCACTTTGTAAAATAATCAACTATCATTATAATGTATGATTTTCCATTATACATTGGTGTGATGGCCCCCATGAAATCAATTCCCCATATATCAAATGGTTTCAATGACTGAATCCATTTTTGTGGACCTTCATTTCTAGCTGTTAGTCATCCATCACACTGACATCTTTTTAAAGATCAAATAAATTAGTGTCCATCCTTGAATATGGTAGGCCAAAATTAACCTACTATCATCAAATTCAATGTTGTTCTACATCTTGCGTAGTGACCATCACATGGTCCCTTATGTGCATCTTGTAAAGTTCTTTGTTGACTCTCTTCTAGAATGCACCATCTTACTAATCCATCAACACATATCTTGTAAAGATTTCCATTAATTTCCATATACTGTTTAACTCGGTGGAGGAACTATTCCTTTTGGTTCTTATTCCACTCAACAGGAAGCCCTTATATAGTGAGGTAAGTCATGTAATTAATAATCCATGACTTTTTTGTTGAGCTGATAGCCATTATTATTTTTGTAAACAAATTTTCATTCAAAAATTGGTCTAATAATAGTTCATCCTATTGTTGCAGTTCCCATCTTAGTCTTGACAAATGATCAACTACAACATTTTTAGTTTCCTTTTTCTTAATCATGGTGATGTTGAGCTCTTATAATATCACAAGTCATCATATCACCCTTGGATTGATCATTGGTTCCTTCATCAAAAATCAAATGGCACTACGATCTATGTAGACATAAATAGGATACTTGAGCACATAATTTCTAAGCTTTTCAAGTGCATACACCACAACCATAAGTTTCTTTTCTGTAGTAGTATAATTAAGTTATGCAATGTATGTTGTAGGATCATTTTTAATCATAAGGTTAAGTAAGTACTACTCCTAGTGCAGAGTTTGAAGCATCTAGGGTTGGGACCAATACGGAGCTTGAAGGATTGGTGTTTCGATCAACTTTTATTTTAATATCTCAAATGCCTTCTCACACTATTCTATCCATTGGAATGGTGCATCTTTCTTTGTAAGTTCTACTAGCAACTTTGCTACCTTTGAAAAATTCTCAGTAAACATTCTATAATATCCTGTATGGCCAAGGAATGATCTAACATCATTAAAAGTCTATGGTTACTAGGTGATCTCTTGAATGACTCTTATCTTTTCAGGATCTACCTCTATTCCTTTTTGAGGTATTTTATGTCCCAGAACAATACCATCTTTGACCATTAAATGGATTTTCTATCAATTGATCTTTAGATTGGTTTCAACACATCATTTTAGAACCTACTCTAGTCAATCTAAGGCTTGTTTAAAGTCTAGCCCATATGTGGAAAGGTCATCCATAAATACTTCCACTCCATTGCCAATTTATTTTTGGAAGATACTTAATACAAGTTTTTGCAAGGTAGTAGGGACATTACATAAGCTGAAAGACATTTGCTTGTAGGTAAGCGTCCCCCATGGATTGGTGAATGTAGTCTTCTCTTAATCTTCTGGTGTAATGTGGATTTGGTTAAACCCACTATACCCATCAAGGAAACTGTAGTACTAATGTTCTGAAATAGTATCAATGACTTGTTTAACAAATGGTAAGGAAAAGTAAGCCTTGAATGTTGCTAAATTCAACAACTAGAAGTCAATGCAGATCCTCGACTTACCACCTTTCTTTGGGACAATAACTAAGGAACTAACCCATTCACTGTCTACTATTGAATAAATGAATCCTACTTTTAATAGTTTTCCAATTCTTGAATGACCACTTCTTTGAGTTTAGGATTTAATCTTTTTTGAGTTTGCTAGTGAGGTTTGATAGTTGGGTCTATATAGATTTGGTGTTGACATATAGGTGGATCTATACCCATTATTTCATCATAGGACTATGCAAATATTTATGGTCATTTATTTACCACTTCCAATAATCTTCCCTTGTGTTCTTTATCAAGATTAGCATTAATAATTATTGATTTCTTTTTATTCAAAAAAGCATACTCTTGTACATTCGGTAGAGCTTTTAGTTCTAAAGGTTCTGGTTCATACTTGTCTTGGATCTCTACCTATCCCCATTCAATGTCTTATTCTTGATATGATGGTACATATGAATGTTTCCTTTTTAACTATTCTAACTTGNAGCTAGAATCATACAGAGATGTCAAATTCCATGCATCGCATACATTAATAATGGGTGCAACTACATGTAGAAAACCTGGGCCATAAAATAAGATGCCAATATAACATGTAATTAATGTATGAAAGTTATTTGTATGCAATTATGCTTGCATGTAGTAGCAACCAAACAAGAAGGCATCTAGTGGCTAATTAAGAAAAAGAAATAGAGTCTAATATGTGCATGAAATCATTGAATAAAATTACAAGTTCCTATGTCAAAAAAACTAACAAGTTAGAATAGTTAAAAAGGAAACATTCATATGTACCATCATATCAAGAATAAGACATTGAATGGGGATAGGTAGAGATCCAAGACAAGTATGAACCAGAACCTTTAGAACTAAAAGCTCTACCGAATGTACAAGAGTATGCTTTTTTGAATAAAAAGAAATCAATAATTATTAATGCTAATCTTGATAAAGAACACAAGGGAAGATTATTGGAAGTGGTAAATAAATGACCATAAATATNGTAGAGCCTTACATGGTTTGTATCTTGTTATTTGGAGATATACTAAGGGACTTCTTGGATCTTTTCTCTTTTTAGGAAGTGCTCCTACCTTGATCCAATGCATTACAATTTGAGTGAGCATAACAGTGATCAAATTTGGATTCATAGAATGTGGAAGCTTAGTGTTTCCTTAAGAAGCATGTGTAGATGGGGTTGATGTAGGTGAAGTTCCCATCCTTTGAACCCTTTCTAGACTTGTTCTGAAAAATTGATGGTACCTAGATCTAAGTTCATTTACGATCACATCCTCTTGTGTGTTGACTGCCCTAGTAGCACTCTTTTGCTACAATTATGTTGGTAGTTCTCCATGCATTACCAGTGGTAGCACTGGTGGTAGGGAATTAGGAGGTTGGATTAATGAACTAGCTATAGGTTTATTTGCATAAGAATTGGGATCCATTCATGATTTAGTGGGTTTATGATACTCTGGTGGATAATAGTGAGAGAAGTTGTGGACTAAAACATTTCTTGGAGAGATTAGATGTTGAACATAATATCCATAAGGATTTGGTTACCTATATGGATATTGCTACCTTGGTGGTGGCATTTCCCATGCTTGTGGCTATTGCCACTACTTCTAATATTTCTCTTGTGATTGAAGGTAGGCTCTGCTTAGATAGTATGAAGGTTGGTAAGGTTATCGGAAGTTACATTGTGGGTAAGATAATTGTCTTGGCATCTATTTCTTAACAAATCTTGGTTTAAGCACGTATACCCCATACTCTTACAAGTGGGTCATAACAAGGCAATATCCCTTAAGATGTTCATATTGGCACACTTTGCATCCTTCTTCATCTTTTGAACTAGAGTCTTTGAACTTCTCAACTATAGCAACTATTCCTTTATGTTTGTAGTTTTCTCATCCATTGTCTCTTCTTTTCTTTATTACTTTGTTTTTGTTTAGAGCTTGTTTAGTCTTTTCTTCTACTATATTTAGTGAAGTAGCAAATTTTTCATCCACTAAATCCCACATTTTTTTACCTTTGTCACAATGTCATTGACTAATTTTTGGATGGGTAGAATCTTCTTTTGAATGACATCCTCCAGAGTTTCTTCTTCCTATCTGTCACACATTCTCACATCCCTTTTTCTTATTGCAAGTTCTTGATTGTACTCTTCTACTAATTCTCTTCTTCATAATTCTCCTTCCTCTTTGGCCACCTAGTCTACTAGTCTTTGGATTCGATGGACTATACTTTCTAATAATCTACGTTGGGCACATACCCTTTCTCTTGTTTTGTTTCATAGCACATCAATAATGTATCGTAGTTGCTCCCTTTGAGAAAAAAATTTGGCCTAAGCACCTATGTAGTAATGATTAATATCTGTCCATTACTGCATCAAAGGATTCATGTATCCCTTACTTCCATCTTTGAATTTATTTTTTCAAATTGAACACTCTTAAATAGGTTTGATATTTATCATTGAAGAGCTCTAGCATGGTACTTCATCTTTGGATCAATTCTGGTTCTAAGGATCTATATCAACTCTCTACTTCCTTGATAAGTATTTTGGGAAACAACTTTAATTTCTGCCAATCATTCTCAATGTTCAGAAGGGCACAAGCATTATGGAATGCTTAGAGGTGGTGTTGTGGATCTACATTATATTCACCTTCAAACTTGAGAATGTTGTTCATATCTAATTTCTTGATACGATTATCCCTCACATGCCTAGTAGGAATATACACTGCTTCTCTTATATTAATTATATTATGAGTGGCTTCTTAATCTTTGAGTTTGTGGACTCTGTTGTAGTTATTACCCCTTCACTACTCATAATGCTCTCTTTCTTCATCTTTGATCCTATCTCTTCTTTTTTCATAATCGTCCTCTTCATCATCAAGATACCTTCTTCGATGTATATTTCTCCCATGATCTCTTCATCTTTCCCTATCATAGTCTCTTGATTTTCGTTCTCTCTTGTCAAATTCCATAGATGAACATGAAAAGTAAGAGGAAGTAGTTGGAGAACAATGTCAACTTCTTCTCCTTCAGTGACTTCTTAATTCATTCTCTTTTGGCTCTGTAGAAGCTTTAGGCCTTGAGCTCTGCCTAAGTTTAAAGTCCTCCATGTCTCTCCTAGGTATTTTCGCAAGGGCCGAATGTAGTTGTATTTTGACAAGTTCCTCTAGATGGATGATCAATATTTGAGAATGAGATTCATGAGTTTGATAGAGTTCTTCCATTATGAATGTATCATCATTTGTTTCTTCCAAGATAATCATGTGAGGCACTTTCTTTTCTTTGTTATGCTCATGTCTTGTCTCCATGATGGCATCCTTTCTTACTTGTGCTTCTATAAGTTGATATGACCTAGTCATGTATTTAGTGACATGGTATCCTTCTTGTGCATGGCCAAGGTTCAACCTCATTGAGGTTTCTTGCAACATTACTAGTGCAAAACATTTGGGAGGCAAAACGATGATGCCTTGTAATTCTCTCCACCTTTGTTGATCATCCTAGTAAAGATAAACATGAAGTCAGGAAAGTATGGATCAATGTGAGTGTATGAAATTCTAGTTTACATGGGTGCACTCCAATCTTCTTCATCATATCCTTTGTCATGACTCTGTTGAGTTTCTTTGGCAGGTGGTGACTTTTCTTTAAATGTAGAAGCCATATTATGTATTTAACACTCTTAAGTGTGTGTGTGTGTGTTAAAAGAATTAATTCAAGTCTGAAAGGTAAACTTTGTAATTCTTAATACAACGAACTCTATAAAATCAACTACTAAGCAAACATTGATGCATCCCTAACAACGGTGCCAATGATGAGCATTTGGATATTCCAAGACTCTATCATACAAGTCACAAGTGCACGTACGCAACCAAATCGTAATCTATGAATGGAAAATGTAAGTATGCTAGTGCTTGATAGTTGATTCGTGATCATTGTCTTCTCACGTAAGTTAGTGAAGTGTGAGTAGTATGGTTTAACTTGCAGTGAGGTATATGATATTATGATGTTGTAGGCTCAAGTTACTCATAATTGTTTCCATAATGAAAAATGAAAATAAAATCTAAATCTAAAGGATAACAAAAATATAAGTCCATTCTAGCCTATGTTGACAAGTATTCATTCCTAGCTTGCGTACATGTCCTAAGCTCATGTAACCATTATTAGGATTACCAAGTGAATTCACTACTAAGCAAAACAAGTGAAGTCACTACTAGGTTACCAAACACTTACACTTAACACTTGAAACCAATTGTACTTATTCCACTTTACAAATGAATGTGAAAAAAGTAAAGTACTTAAGAAATGTAAAGAACTAAACTAAGGTAAACATATTTAAAAAGTGAAAATTAAACCAAGGAAAATGACTAAGTAAAAGTAAAGAAACTAAATGTAATGCTGCAATGGTGAGAAACAATCTTGATCTTTATTTCCGATCATGAATTGTGTCCCAAGTACAATCTATTCGAACAAAGATCCTATACAGTTGCTTGACACCACACTGTAGGCATTCACTCTATCGCTAATTCTAAATCACAAAAACAAACTGCAAGAATTTCACTAAGGATAGAATGAAAGTTGTTTTATTGATGCGACCAAGTGTCAATATTTATAAGGCTAATCAAGACCCTCTACATCACATTAGTGATGACATATACAAGGCTACGATATGGTAGATACGATATCATAGATGCGATATCGTAGATACAATATTGTGACGTATTACAAAAAGGTTTTATCAAGCTTCCACTTCAAGGGGAAGCAAATCTACTTCTAAAAGTAAGATATCATAAGAAGTTTGCATTTTCACTTGAAATTCACATATAAGAAACTATTTTTCAACATGCTCTAATTTTTTTCAATTATGTGTAGAAAGAGAAAGTAGATAATCTTTGAATTCCTAAAGAAACATTATCAAAGGATAATTCAAGAACACTAAAGTTATCTTGCACAATTGAGGGAACCTCTTGATTAAAAAGATCATTAAAGAAAATTTAAATAGTAAATAAGAAAAAATCCCAACCATGTTGCTATTTGTCTTAGAAATTACAAACTATGTCAAATATCATAAGAAGTTTGCATTTTCATTTGAAATTCAAGTATAAGAAACTATTTTTCAACATGCTCTAATTTTTTTCAATTATGTGTAGAAAGACAAAGGAATTATGTGTAGAAAGACAAAGGAGATAATCTTTGAATTCCTAAAGAAACATTATCAAAGGATAATTCAAGATCACTAAAGTTATTTTGCACAATTGAGGGAACCTCTTGATTAAAAAGATATTAAAGAAAATTTAAAGAGTAAATAAGAAAAAATCCCAACCATGTTGCTGTTTGTCTTAGAAATTTCAAACTATGTCAAGACATGATCTCGTGAGTTTGCCCCTGAATAACTATTCCTCGTGATATAAAATGGATGTACTAGTTCACGCCTTGGACAAAATTGCTCAAACCAGTAAAAATTCACTTCCTGTCCCAATTCCTGACATTTTGAATTCTATTCTATCGTTGTGGCATTGGTGAGCCAGATTTACCATCGCTGTGCATCCGAATATATTCAACAATCGAATGAAAAGAAAACAGACAGCCATCTGTATGTCTGTAGAGAACTTGCAGCGCGGAGAAAAGCAACATGTTGAACCACAAAAGAAAAGAGAGGAATTAAAGAATGTGCATAGCACCAGAGCAATAAAGCACGTCCACAGAAAGTATATTCAAAGTCTAAGGCACAGATCCGTGGCAGCGATCCGAAAAAAGAACGAGAGAGATAAAAAACAGTTAAATACGCATCACTTTGACTGCACCTCACCCACCCCCAATTTTGCTATGCGTTGCTGCATAATCAAAAAGCTGCTTTAGTCCTGCAATCAATGTTTTACAGTGCCACGGCCGTCCACTTTAGTCACAAAAAGCAGTACAAAAGCCAAAACTTTCATTATGAATCAAAGATGATAAGATTCTTTGTTTCTTCAATTAGTACAGCATAAAAATGCATCCTGCCGACGTACATGTCCACTGTCGGTACACTGCAGGTCAGCATAAGAAAAACGAAACAGTAATGATGATGATGACCCATCCATCAATCCCAGGATTGCACGACAGTGCTTGAGATTTGAGAGTTTTCCATGACACACAGCAGAGTCACCGAAGGAAGCCAAAGCCAGATTGGGCGGTGATTGACAACTACTATGTTGTTACAGCATGTCTCCGGATGCCATATCTGTCGTTTTTAAATACATACAGGATACAGGGCCCCAAAACGCCTCCACACATAGGATACCGGATCAGATATCCAAGGCTGCCACGCCACTTGAATCCTCTGGTACCAAAAATGCAATTCTGTATAAAATCTCTTGAAAGCCACACAAAATCAGTTTATGGCAGAGCTTCATAACCAAAATTTCACTTCACACGTATAGCAACGAGGATATCCAAGCCAGCCCAGGATTTCAAAGGATATCGAAGACAGCCCAGGATTTCAAAATTTTCGGTAACAGTCAAATGGGTCTCAAAACGCCTCCACACTGAATACCAAATCCGATATCCAAGGTTGGCACTTGAATCCTCTGATACCAAAATTGCAATTCTGTATACCATAAAATCAGTTTATGGCAGAGGTTTGGAATCAAAATGATTTCACAAGTATAATCACCATCGAGCCTGGGACTTCAAAATTTTCGGTAACAATCACATGGGTCCCACAACGCCTCCACACTGGATACTGGATTGGGACTTCAAAATTTTTGGTAACAATCACATGGGTCCCAAAACGCCTCCACACTGTATACTCGATCAGATATTCAAGACTGGTATACCAAAATTGCAATTCTGTATAAAACCTCTTGAAAGCCCCACAAAATCAATTTATGACAGAACTTCAGAACAAAAACAATTTCACAAGTATAGTCACCATGGATATCCAAGAGTGGCACCCAGATTCCTTGTTTTTAAAGCTCATCAAAATCAGTTTGTCAAGCTTTGTAACCCAAATGACAAACACTAATCAACATAATATATTAAAAGATTTATGAAAGAAAAAAAAATTTCTTTTAAACTTGAAAATAGAATTATTTCTTCTAAATATAAAGCTTAGGATTGATCGGGCAACCTTTTAACTAAGCCTCTTAACTAACCAAGCAATGTCTGAGAACATAACGTACTAACCACTTGAAATCTTACCCTGCAATAGGCCCATTTTTAATTAAATCCTAGTGCCAAATTCTATGAATTTATTTAAATAATTCAGTTTCAACAATCCTTTGCATAATAATCCAGAAATCTATTGGAATCAAACCTTACAAACCACTTGCTTTAACCAACAAAGCAACAAGGCAAATATCAACTCTCCCGTGTTACTTGCTATAGGTATATTAGCAGCAGAGCAGACGGATATGACTTATATTCCATTGTTCAAAGGCATTGCTAGATTATCCTATAAAAATGACCCTAAAAATTGCCATTGGAGGTCATAAAATTTTATAAGATCAATTTTCTAAACGGCGTCTACATTCAGCACAGCTAAATGGAAATCCACCCAAACAAAATACTTTCAGCCTATAACCAATAATAATGCTGAACTAATATTCATGACATTAAGAAATTGTTGCAATATAACAAAACCATCATCGCACTTGGAAAAGAACTATGCACGCCTAATCATGCAGAAAATGCATTTACAAATAAGCTGCTTCTAGGATTACCAATTTGAGAATTTGATAGTATATAGAGTGTATGCAACTATTTGACTTCTATACAGTTAACAAAAATAACAAGACTTCTGGATTTCTCACACACTGACAGTCCTCCATGTGAGTTGTCACAGTGATACTTCGTTAGGAACTTTTTGGCGGAAGCTTTTCGCCTAAAAGTCCACTACACAAAAAGTCTAGAAGTTTACAAGACTCTGGACAAATGAGTTGGAAGGCAGCAATGAGATTTTGTAAGTCCCAGTCCCAGATTCTGTGAATTTATTGAAGCAATTCAGTTTCAACAATCCTTTGCATAATGCATGATGCTGTAGCAAAACCACTTGTATTAACCAACAAGGCAAATATCCGCTCTCCCCTGTAACTTGCTCTGGGTCTTGTAACTGCTATGGGTTTATCAGCAGCAGAGCAAACGGATATAACTAAAATGTCCATTGTGCAAACGCATAGCTAGATTATCCTGTAACCATGTCTCTAAATAATCACCATTAAAGGATTTAATACTCATAATTCATTGTTGGTACCACAAGGTCATAAAATTTTACAAGTATCATTTTTTTAAAAGTTCTATCTACATTCTCTGCAGAGCTATATGGAGTCCAACCACGACAGAACACTTAATCCTATAACGAATTCCAGTGCTGGATTTGTAATAGAGTTTACAATATTCACAATATTAAGAAATTGATACAATATAACAAAAACATCAGAACACTCCAATCACCTGTGCATGTCTAATTATGCAGACAAATGCATTTACAAATAACGCTGTTTTATAGAAATACCAATTTAAGAATTTCATATAATATAGAATGCATGGAACAATTTGAGTCTAGCTAATTACAAAAATAACAAGACTTCCAGATTTAATACAGTCCTCCATGTGAATTCTCACACTAGAGATTTCATTAGCAACTTTAAGACGGGGAAAATAAATCTTTGAGATTTATACTAAAAATGTCCTACACAAGAAGCTATCTACGTACAAGACTCTAGACAAATGAGTCAGGAGGTAGCCATGAGATTTTGTTCTTTGAATTCTTCCGCATGTCTTGCTTTGTCTCTTTCAATGCTTTTTGCACAAAATCCAGAGATATTTACCAAAACTGGATCCACTGAATCAACAGCTCAGAACCTGCTCAGCACTGCAAACAAACCAAGAAATTATCTCAGAATAAGAACCCCAAAGTTTTGAACTTCGATAAACTTGAGTAACTCTTCTGTAAATCTTGGAAAGCCTACCAGGACATAAGGATCAAGCGCTTAGACTGATGGGAAGAATTTATTCAGGTTAAAGGGCAGGGCATAAAATTCTTCACTTCTTGGATCAGTCCTGAAGGATCTGAACTTTTCCCACCAATGCCAACCTCTATCCTTTCTTGTGGAACCTTCCTTAAGTTGAAGAGTAGAATCTAATGTGAGGGCCACGATCCCAGCCACCACTGCCGGTGAAGCAAATATCACATTAATAATGTCATTGAACTGCACAAGATTCAATCAAATGTTCCAATCGTTAGTACTCAGCGATGGGTCATGCTGATTCAAATATTATAGCATCTGTCAGCAACAGGACAGGTCACTGATTTAGCTACCCATCGTCCATCAGTGTGGACTGGACCATGCCCAGAAGAGATTGTAAATTCATTGAAGTACTGTGGTACTGAAAGACCCAGGTACAGTGAGAATCCCAGTATAAACTTTGTTCTAACACTGTTAAGGTTGCAGAATTGCAGAAAACTTAAACCTCCACCAGCTGATCACGACATCAATGTCAATAATTAGCTTTCTTATTGAAGATAGATTGCTTGTGGAAAAAATTCAAGAAAAAACAGTGTGCAGAATACATACCAACATACGCAAAGAGTAGACAATATATAGAAGCGATAATGGGAGCAGGGATGGAAGCAAACACAGCCCCAAATTTACCTGGGTAGTCAAAACAAATAACCTAAAAATGCGTGCAAAGTTGAAAAAATTGCAAACAAGTTGTTAATATTGGTAAACTAATTGTTACCCAGGATGGAAAAGAAAATCATAAATCCAGCAGATATTTGGATCACTCTGCGACTTCCGACACACGTTAACCCCAAAAGCCCAGCATTCTCACTGTAAAGTCCAAATAATTACTATTATTATTATTATTATCATAAGATTAAGTGTCTAATATATAGGTGGCAGAATATTCTTACACTGATACCGTAGAACCTGTTACTGTTCCAAACATTCCGTTCAGAAGAATACCGAAGCCCTAAACAGAAAATCCATACCAGATTAGTTTTAATGCAAGTTTCAGATAAAACAGAATTAATTAAATGGGATGAGTTCAGTATCTCACTTGCCAACCTATGCCACGACTTAGTACAGATGGAGGGGTAGGCGTGGCACCGGCCAACCTAGCAGCAACCAAGAAAGTTCCAGTGGACTGCAAAACACAAACTGATTGTGTCAAAAATTTGTTTCTAAAATGGCAATTGAAGCAAACCCAAAAAAAATGTCAACCCAAAGAAAAGGTAAATGAGAAACCAAAGTAAATGTTGAAATGTTCAAATTAAACAGACCTCAACAAGGGATACAAATGCTGCAGCCATCATTGCAAACGCCTGCCCAGCATCAAATTGTGGTGCCCCAAATTGAAAAGGATAAGGAACTGATATCCTGCAATGTTGTTTTCCCAGTTATACAACGCAGTAACAAATAATAAATATAACAATAACAGCTGCAATTATGTAAACCAGCCTACCATGAAGCATGTGAAACTAGCCCAGATCGATCTGTACGGCAGTGCATTTGAGTCTTGAGAGGGCGGTGTCTGTAAGCTCCACTTACAGTGAGGATATAAGCATATGCCCATATTATTGCAACTGATACTAAGATTGCAAACCGAGAGAATATAGCTTTCCTCACAGGGATCACTTCTCGAGCAAACTGTACACAACCATCATTTACTTACAGTGAATAATCAAACCCCCAAGAATGGTAGAGGCATTCTAAGTAAAAATTAGCTTGCTGACCTGTGAAAAGAAGACTAATATAATAAGCAGTGGAAGCCCTATCTCTATGCATTTTCCCACCTGTACATGTCATTGCACCCAAAAAGCTTACATGAGAACATTAATACCACGATATCCAGATTCAACTACTATCGATAATAACATGTGACATCATCAACTTACTCCAGGAAAACCAAGTTCGTATAGTCCAAGCCCAACCAGAACTACAACAGGAGCAGAGGATAGAGGGCTCAAAAACCTGATATCCAAAATGTTATGTGTGTTTTCTATTATATTAGCAAACATAACAACTGCTGTAACCTTGTACTTAAAAAAAATCCAAGCTAACCTCGCAACAATGGCCCACAAGCCACTGAAACCTAGGATTATTTGCAATGCCGAAGCTATTATAAGAGCAGCCTGGGTTCCTTGTATCGTATGCCTAAATCTCTGTAGATATAAAAATTGTATTTGTTAAAGCTAGGTTGCATGTACTTGCACATACCAGTTAAGTTGCTCAAACAAGTACCATTCCACAGATTTCAGAATGATATTCTTACATCATGTGGATTTAGGTTGCCCTGATTCTTGCCAATTATGGAGAGAATGGGAAGAATGAATGCATAAGAACCTCCTATGACTACAGGAAGCCGAGTACCAAGCTCAGTCTGTAAAAGAGTATTGATGCCCGATACAAACAACAAGGTCTGAATAACCTTGGCTTTGTCTGCCTGTAGAGATTTAAATAGGGCTTGTAAAAAGTTCACAAATTTAGTTCAGAATATGTAGCTTTTTCTAAAAGAAAGCTAAAAATCACGGTAACAAACCTTCTACACAACTTAATTACTGTACTTACATTGTTGCCTCCCATCTGAGGCACAAGGATTGACGGTATAAGAACAGTGGTGCCCAACATCACAATATAATGCTGGAAACCCAGCATAATAGCCTCAGCTGCCATACAAGCAATTGTAAGAGTTTCAGATTCCCAGTTTCACATAGACAGCCTCCAGTAACGATTTTCTGGGACTACATATATGATCTAGGACCACATACATGAACTAAAACGAGAATTATGCAACAAAGTATTAGGATATTGAACCCAGACTAAGATCAATTTGAGAATATTTGCAATTCTCCTGTTGTTAAAACAAACTCGGTCCGACCAAAACAACAAAATTATTATTATAGAAAAGAAATGCCAACAAATCCAAGATTACTAAAAGTCAAAAGTAAAAATCTTGTTGGATAATGGTGTTTCGACCATTAGGGTTACCCCTGAAACAAGCCCACAATGGGAGATAACCAAACACCAGTCCTCTTTGCTTCTAACCAATCAAACAAAGTTCAAACCCGTTTGTGACTTATCTACAGTCAAAGGAAAACAATCTCAAACAGTCCAAAGGGCAATCCGTCATCCATTCAAACAAAGGGACTGATGTTGCTTTACTACAATAAAAGGAATACTTGCAAGTAAACACAGCTACAGGGAACAGATCTAAACTGGGTTACAATAAGGAAACAAAAAACTTTGAATGATGTGCAAGCAAAGCCTGTAAATCTTACGCCATGGAGGAGGACTAGTGATGCAGAAGCTTATCCCCAGAAACTGTTCCTTGGCCGGATGAGGCTGCAATTCATCCACCTTGGGAGCTCCACCACCGCCCCCACCACCACCGCCACCGCCACCGCCGCCTCCGCCTCCTCCTCCTCCTCCTGCTCCTGCCATTCTATCTCTGAAATCTGAGACTCTGGAACTTTTCTGCAGAAACTGCAACTCTTAGAAATAGGAGCTTCTTCTTGTTGTTGGGTTGTTCTCAACAACAACCTAACCTAGTATATTATCCCCTGAAATGTAAATCTCTGCACTGCACTACAGGAGAGTAGCAAAAAGACACAGGAAGCAAGCTCAGCAAAATACCCAGCCTGTCAACGAATTATTGGGCCCTTTTGTCCCCCACCTACAAAAATGAAAGTTGCAGACGAAAAGCCGCCAAATGACGAAGAAAAACAGCCTTTAAAAAATAATCAAGCCTACCAAATTCAACACAGATCCTCAAACGATTCACTCAAGCTCTGATGCAAATCAAATCTTTTCACAGGTTAATACTACTCTACAGTCAGCATGATTATTGATGATGGGTATGTGCACACCTACTGGCAGCTCAAAGAGAAGAAAAGTAGAGGACTATTTTATAGCTTGACTTGCTGTCACAGACTCTGCTCAAAGCCACACATCTATCATAAACAAAGGCTCAGATAGCAGCATCAGCAGCAGCAGCAGCGAAGAAGGAAAATTCCTGCAAAACAAGCATGGAAGAAGATGAAGAGATAAAAACAGCCAAACGAAGAAGATCTGTTAAGGTGAAGACGAAGAAGATCTGAACATACAGACAGTGAGGGACCAATTTATTGTAGGAGGTGGACAAAGGCCGGAGAAAAGACAAAAGAACGGTTTACAGTAAGAAAAAATAGTTTCTGGACACCTTCCTTTATTCTTAACACACGAGATACAACAAAACAGAGCTTGGCCGTGAGTAAGTGACCCATTGAATGTCGTTGCGTACCATGACAATTCACACCCAAACAGTGACAGCATTCATCTTCTCGGCCCTTCATTTTTTTTTTCTCTCCCCCAAAACCCGCCTAAGAAATTTTTTCTTTTGCCTGGGAAAAAGCAAAAGATGTTTTCTTCGATGACCAGTCCTGTAAATCCACGTTTACCACTAATTACGTCTTGTGCTTATCCATGTTTAAGTTAAAATGCATTCTTCTACGAAACAGGCTATAAATAGGATGTTCAAGTGCATGAATGGGGAGGCCCTTTGTTTGACCGTTGGCAGAGAGTTTAGCATTTTTAATGGAGAATGTATTTTTTTATTGAGAAGATGAATTGCACGATTCTCCCATGAAAACAAGGAATCAGAAAGTGTAAAACAAAGCCAGATTTTACTTTTGTACCAGTGCAGTCTAAGCACAAAGAGTGTATAATCTCTCTAACCCAACGACTAATCACAGAGGGGCAGAAGAGCATTTAAGGCATTTACGATAAAGGAAAGAAGCCGTCGAGGACTTTCCGACATAGAAACTAACGTCCGCAGATTGGGTTGACATCCAGTTTTCTATTAATAGACTGTTCACATGTATGGGAAGCTACATTAAAAAGAGTTTCATTAAACATCACTAGAGGTCTTGAACATTATATCAGCATTTTTTACAGGGTAAAATTTGGACCTAAATCTTGATGGACGTACAAGACTGATACATAAGTACTGAACCAGAATATATTTACAATACTTTGTTCTCTTCTCGTTGTCATGTTTATAGCATGGTATCTCACCTACATTTTTATAAGAGGAAATAAGAGGAAATTTGAGGTTGGTGGCATAACCCAGATCTACATTTCTATGTAGATGTAACCTTAGTTCTTTTTATGGGAGAGAATTTTCCATTAATATAACGCAAAACCTTTATGAGTATCATACTTCATTTTATTTTCTGATTTACTAATATTATTTTCATAGACAAGGAAACTAGAGGTTAATAACACAACTCATATCTACACAATGAGTAGATGTAGCCTTAGTTCATATAAACCTTAGTTACAAAATTTTTAGCAGTTCAATGCAAAATCCGTACAAGTTATTAAAATACCTCCTTAAGTAAGTATACAATCAATAGTTTCTCAGCAAGAATCAAGGTTATGGTAAAATTACCAAGAGTTATGATGATGATTCATAAAAGAGTTTATGATGCATAAGAGACTATAAGTTATTATTGTAAAAGAGAGATGGATCAATAAAGAAGAACTCACAAATAAGATCCATCATAGACCATATAAGGTCTAGATAAATTAGTCATAATAATGACAAAGAAGAAGGAGCACCAATAGTGGTAAGCTCTATAGAACGCTTAGTTAATCTAAATGGAACTTGAGTGAGACCTGTTGAAGGCATCGATTCAAATTATAAAGACTAAAGATTGAGTAAGAATTAAGAATTAAGAATTAAGGAACCAACAACATGGAGGACCAAGGTTGAATAAGGTAAGCATTAAGTGTAAATATAGCTGCACTAGCATAGCAATAGAGTGCTAAGGGAACTTGTTGGAGCCCAACCCACATAAGATTAAGCAAGTGGAAACTTCCTAGTCACACCGTAAGAATACCATAGAGAACCCATGATGATGAACATCTAGATTAATGTCATAGGTTGTAGCACTATTGATAAGTCCAGAGAAATCTAAAATACAAAAAGCTCAAATGGGAAAATTGTACAAAAAGGAAGAAAGAGAACCAATATTAACCATGCAATTGGTATTAGTCTTTAACAGAAAAATAATATTGTTATCAATATTAGCTAGGCATGATAAGGTCGTAAACAGATCTTAGTCTTTCTAAACTGACGGGTAGCATGATACATTATACACTAACAACACTTAAAGCACATCCGCCCACGTTAATTATGGCGCTCCTCTGGCTGCTCTTTTAAGTTAAATCTTGAAAAAAAAAATGGTCAGGCCACATTTCTAATTAATTTTCAGTTACCATTGTAAAGCGGTAGTTTTAGGATATTCAGAATAAACAATAATCTCCCACTGAAAATTGAGGAAGTAGGAGATTGCGTATTGTGATTGTGATTGCGATTGCATGAAGCGTGCCTTCGGATTGTTGTAACGGTGAACCAACCACAAATAAAATCAAAGTTTGTTGTCTTTATATCAACATATACGCTGGATTTTGTATGTTTCTTCTTGGTTTTTTTTTTTGGTTGGTGAGTAACAAGTTCATTGATTGACTGATTCACAGATTTCAACCACAATTTGATGTAGCAAAAGTCAAGTGCTGCAGGGCTGATCATGGTCTATGATTTGTTAAGACACCCATTATCATTAATGAAGTTGCTGCATCTCTTGTTTTTCCTTTCCAGCCCAATTCTTCAAACATGAGTTCATTTGGGAAGGCCCTGCCTTCATCTCCTGTTCTACACACAATTCTGGAACTGTCTCTCATAGAATAAACTCAGGTGTGCAGATCCAAAGTTTTATGTTTCTAACCTAGAACTTGTGCCAGATTTGGCTCCTTCTTAGGGTGCTCATCGTTTAATGCTTTCACTTTAAGTCAAAACATTTGTCATATAGGTAAATTTTAAATGAAGAAGTTCCAGTGATTATGCACAAGATGAAATTCACAACTTCACACCTGACAATAACTCTATTCAATATTAAATTTTGTCTTAGTTGATAGAGCTTCCTACCAATATGAAATGCTATCTTCAATTGTCTTACCACACTGCTAACAAGCTCAGTTTGAAATAAAATTAAATAAGTGAAGGTTCAAATTTACATTCAAGTTAAGACTTACATTGAGTTATTTGCTCCAAAACCTCATGGGCTTTAACAATATTATTTTTTTAATGGCGTTCAAATAGGATTCTATTATTGATGCACCATCTTAAAACACCAATACAAATAACTATTCAATGGAGCTTTCTTGGGATGCTTGAAATTTACATGCCACTCTTATCTTTGCCTCTTTTGCAATAGAGCTGAAGATTTTATTAATTTCATGTTGCGGTGCACTCTTGTACAGAGATTTTCATACGGGGTTTCACATATTTCCTTACACCATACTAGCAGTTAACCCATTACTAGTATCTCACCACAACTGCACATTTAAAGGCGGATGCATGATTGAATTCACAAACTTTTCCCGAAGAGGTGAGGTAAGTGTCTTAGAGTTATACCTTTGGTGCATTTTTAATTGTAATTACTTTTTTTTATATTTTATATTTTTAAGGCCGTGTTGGTGGGGTGTGGTTAGAACCCCAAAATAATTGTAATATAGGTGCATACCAAGATGTATAATCCAATTATAACTTTATAACTCATCATTGTCCAAAAGAATCAAACTTATAATTTGGAGCTTTCAATCAAGAGTCTTTACCATTAGGCTAACATCTCATCATGTGTGGTGGTGGGGAGTGAAGGTCCATAGGGAATGGCATGTTGGAACACGAAAGAATGACTATAAGTACACCCTAAGACATATAGCCAATAGGTAAGATTAGAGCAGTTATAAAGAAATATAATGATATCTCAAGTGTGACTCAAATCAGTAACCCCTTACCTAACAAGACAATGAGCTAACTACTTAAGCCACCTCATCATGTCATAATACTTATTACAAGTTGATGGGACGCGATATTGCATGGGCCGCGATATCATGTACGCGATATCGCAGTCTGCCGCAATGTCTATAAATAAGAAACAGCTCTCCCTCATTTCATTATTAGGAGTTAGATTGTAGAGAAGCTCTGGCAGTTTGATCCCTCCAAAGATAGATTATTTTCCAGTGTCTGCCCGCAGTGTGGTGAATGTAATTGTACGGCATCCTTTATTCGAGTGTGACGTACTTGGACACGCACATGACAGGCAATAAAGATCGAGATTACTTCATCATTGCAGCATTCACTTTGTTATTTATTTATTTAATTAATTGTTATTTACTACTTTCTTAATTAGTCTCTCACCCTTATCTCCTAGTAACGCGGAATGAGTACGACTTGATTACAAGTATTTAAGTATGACTACTTGGTAACCCAATGGCGTACCTAGGATCTGCGCTTGGTAATCCCAGTGATAGTCGTGCATGAAGTCCAAGATGTGTACGGATGATCAAGGAACGGATGCTCATCGCACTTACGCTAGATTAGTTTTTCTTACCCTTTCCCTTCTAGCTTAGCTTAGTTAATATTACTTTCCATTGCCTTCAGGAGTAGCGTTAGACTATAAACCCATCATACACCTCCCTATGGACTAAACCATACGTGACAAATATAATACTAGTCCAAGTGAGAAGACAGCGAACTGTGACCTAAGGTTAACGATCTAGGTGCCACAACTAGTCCGTTTGCGGAGTTCGACCGGATCACGCGTGAAAATGCTCGTATTCTTATGGTTGAGTGTAGAGGTACCTTGCCACTCATCATTGGTGTCGTTGCCAAGGATGGTGCTAGTTATCTAGATTAGTTATATCATACAAGGTCGTTATATAAGGACTTAATGATATATCTCTTAGAAAGAAGTAATTATAAAAAGTCACATCCAAATTCACACACAACTTTACAACAATGCCTCTCCTACAAGATTACAATAACGCCACACCTAGTGAGGAAGTTCATTGGAGAACCAACGAACTATATGACAATGAAGATTGGAGTATACAACCCGAAGTGGGAGTTTCTTATCAACATGAACGAAAACAACATCATCCCAACACACGAAAGCATAACTTACACAATGACAATGAACCCACACTGGCCACTACAAGCCTAACGCAAATACAAGAGGCTGTTTGAATCTCATGTAGGCATCGTAAAGAGAGCCGTCTACCCAGGCTTGATTTAAACAACTTTTCAAAATTGTCAGGAGGCTATGACTTAAATCCGCATCAACATTTACAAGCCTTCTACAATGCCTACACATGGAATAACATTGATAACAGGTGGCAGAAACTTAAGCTCTTTCCTATGACACTCGTTGACCAAGCAAAAGTATGGTATAGATCGTTAAAACCAAATTCAATACGATGCTGGTCAACAATGGTAGAAGTATTTAATGAAAAATATCAAACTTACGCAAGAGTGTCAGCCTTGAGGAAACAAATCCAAGGATGGAAACAAGCACAACATGAACCCTTGGACATGGCCTTAGAAAGATATTATGCACTATTAAACAACTGTCCAGGTCATGGGTTTTCTAAGGAAAGGCTAATGTACCATATTATTGATGGGCTGCGTAATGAAACAAGAGAGACCTTAGGAATGTATGCCCAAGGTCAATTATATGAACTACGAACCCATCAAGTCCAAGAGCTTATTAAGTGGGTAGCAAAAGAAGAAGGAGAAATGGCTAGATAGGAGAGTGTTGAAAAACATCAACGGGACCAAAATCTCAACTTAACAAAGATCCATGATCATAAAAAGGAGAAATCAACCAATCTCAAGGTGGAAACATCATCTTTGCCAACACAATAAACATTAGAAGAAATCGAGGCAAAGATCAGTAAGATGTTGGAATGGACGTATCAAAAGTGTGGAGAATTTATCAACACCATTAGAGATAGAGTTTTGACAACCCAAGAAGTAGGACAAAACATTAAACATTCGGAAAAAAAGAATGAAGGGAATAAGTGCTCAACTACCAATCCTACATATGAATGCAACATATGCCTGTACAATCACCCCAAGGGCCAATGCCCAATCTTGTCATTTACATGAGCATTGGGGAAACACATTACATCCAGAGTTCATACAGAGATACAGTGTTCGATCACAGTGGCAACAAGCCCAGTCGTAGGAGAGACCACCACTAAACTGGAGACACCCTTCGTATCCTTCGAATCCAAACGTTTATCAAGTTCAACATCCTGTTTCCCCAACTGGGCCAACATACTCTATCTCACCACAGTACTATTCTCCACAATACTATCAACCCATGCCTCCAACACAACCACCACCTTGTGCACCTTATACTCCTCCTAACTTTCAACATTCTCATCCTTTCCCTCCTTCCACATTACCACAAACTGTTCCGAAGGTGTTTGTACCACAACAAAAACCTCCGAACACTACTTGTGCTCCTATGTCCAATAGTAGTGAGAAGCCTCCTCAACATCAAAAGCATCCTTTCTTTAAACATGGCCGTAAGAAGGGACAACACAATTCTGAGGCCACTGCATCTTCCAACCTAGCACAAGTCCCACATTGTGGTGCACCCTTACTTTCGAACCCAATGCCTAATGTAACTTCATCAGGGCCACCATCTAACACTCCAACAACCATACGGCCCAATGAACACAACCATGAGAGGCATCATTCCAGTCCTTGCATACCATCTAACGGTCCCAAATATCATAGTGGGTCAACTCGTTATCCAAGAACTACATCGTATAAAGTGCCCCACTATGCCCATTATAATCAAGTGTGTGAACCCCGAGGGGATAAATATGACTAGGCCCCAATATTTCCAACATGCAAGGATCCTCATTTTCCATTTATTAATCCTTGCTATCCTCAACCGATTAGTTATGGGGGATATCCCCCATTCCAATAACAAGCAGGATTAATAAATAATTTTCAGTTTCTTTNGCATCTGTGGGAGTTGTCATGCAATGCGGTTATACTAAGATCCTTGTAGATCTAATGAAAAATGGGAGTAAGAGTAATCAAAAGGGCACTCGAAAATCAAACACTGTTCTACGGGGTCCCACTGGAAAGACATGCACCCATGCCTGAAGGTTGGCGGCTTCTCTGGATTCAGTATTCAAAAAGAAGAAAAAAAAAGTGCCACAAAACAGAAATCACTACTCCCTTAGACGAAACGCTAAGTGATCGTACGCCTTGTTGTTATGGTACTCTCATAATTATTCATCATGGGATGAAACAATGCGATGTCACTGGTCAGTGGAATGGACTTGGTCCTGATCTTGGAACGATGGGTTAATGACACCTTAATCATGCTTTACACGCAGGATTCTCTATGCCCTGGGTTAGTTACCTCATGTCCCAATCTCTACGATCCCTTTCTATAGTTAATCTCATCTCACTGTTCGGGTAATTGTAGCTTGTGTCCTGTGTAGCATAGAATTTTCATCTCATTCTAGTGATACTTATATGTGTGTGTTTTGTGGAGTTAGTGCGGATTACATTTAACCCTTCTAGTGCCCATGGACACTTTAAGTGTGGTTACACAAGGGCATTATAGGTTGGAACCTACTTTGGGGAGGACCCACTTGTGTAATTTTTGTTGTGATCTTCACTGCTTCTCTAGCACACACACCATTTTTCACCCTTAGCTTATTTTTTATAACTTTCTTTCCCTACTATTATCCCTTTGAATTTTAACATTCCAATGTACCATTACATTCCCTTTTTTCTTAACCGCCAAGTTTTTATTGATAAAATCCACACCATTATCATTAATTGTGCCTTTTGAATTAATGAAATTTCCCTAGAACATTTTGATCATAGCTAATGTCCTCAATTTACAATGTTAATTTCGAAAAAATCATTAAAAAAGTTGATCTTTTTATAGTGTCTCACATCACTAGGGACGAGATATCGCGTACGCGATATCGCGTCCCACGTGATATCACGTATGTGATATCGCGTCCCATTTACCTATAAATAGGTACCCCCGCTACAACACTTAGCATCATTTTGTCATTCACGTGGGGGGAGTTTTTGAAATTTTTCTCTGTGACTTGCAATTGCATGACGCTTGCTTTTCTACTCATATCTTGCTCGCTGGTACTCCGATTTTAATTCTGTTTGAACCTACTTGAACCCAAAGTGTTCAGCTTAGTCGTGGGGGAGAGACACTTACCGAAAAGTGCCTAACTTTTTTGAAATTTACCATCACCCAAAGGACATCAATTAGGGTAATTAACTTTAACACTTACAATAATTGTGCCTAAAAATCATATAACCCTTAGGTATACCGGGAAATTAAACATGGAAACCACCTAAGTCACAAGACCCATTATTATAAACTTTCAGGCATGATCACACGTGATAACATAAGATCTTTAACTAAGGCAAGCAGTAAGGTATAACTTGACTTTGAAAACAACCTTACTAACGCTTGGCCCGTGTGATTGCAGATGGCCTCGAAATGTGGACAATAGGAGGGTCCTGCCCAAGGTGGAAGCAAACGAGCTTGGAGAGGTGGAAGACAAGGTCCTGCCGAACAATATGCAGAATAGGAGGAGCAATCATTTAGCATCCATCAAGACGAACCTCCTACCAGATAGTCTGGGCAGGCAGAAGGAGGAGTTGCTGCTACGCCTAAACCGAGACAACTCATGTTTCCCCAAGAGTGTGTTCAGGCTATCCATGAGAAGTCCACATTCACTGCGGTGATTATGGAGTTAAACTTTGAATCTTTTGCAGAGTTTGCTCCTGAGGTTGTTAGGGATCACCTCAAGGGGTCTCCCTTATGGCCTATCCTCTCCGAAAGCAGTGCCTGGTACCTAGGAGAGACGTACCAGTTTTGGCACAATAGGGAGCAAGGCACCACTGTTAACATTTGTGGTGTGACAGTTGACTTCTCTATACAGGCTATTTCGGAAGTGTTAAACCTTCCAAATACAGGGCCCTAGGTTGCTCAGTTATCTACTCGTTCAGACCCTGATGTGCGAAAGGATTGGTTAGAGAAGGCTTATGGCAGAGACAAAGCATTTGGTGAATTGATGACGGAAGAGAGAGTTTATTTCAAAATTGGAACATATCACCTCTTCCCCACAAAGGGCCTCAAAAGAATATCAACGTATGTGGCTAGAGGATGTGTAGTGCTGATGGAAAAGGTTAATGCTAACCTACCCCATCTATACTTGACGGAGATCCTGAGGTGATTCGAAGAACAGAAGACAAGGAAGATGGCGTTGCCTTTCCCTTGTCTTATTAGAAAGCTTTGCCAACATGCTGGTATTTTAGGATACACCAATGACGTTCTTTGAAAAGCCCAAACTACTTCGTACGCTGAATTGTTAAAGGCGCCAGCTCCAAGAAAAAGCACTGGTGAAGAGCTGAGACCCGAAGAAGAAGAAGAACAGATGACTAGACCACCTGCAACTCAACTTGCAGGAACCAGTTAACCTCCAGCCACAGGTCCCAGCCAACAATAAGAAGCAAGGCCTAGCATAGGCTAGGATCAGCTGCCATCACCGTAAGACTACAGACCGTCGATGAGCCATCTTAGGACCATCGTTGAGACGATCAGTTGTGGAAGTTGTGATGACGCAAACCTCTTCCATGTCATCGATGATGTCAGGCAGCCTACTATTTCATTGGATCGCACAAGGGGAGAAATATCCATTCAAGCAGGAGGAGGGAACAGTAGATGGTCACAACAGATCTCAGGAAACGCGACATCTTTTCAGATGCAGTTAGAGACTGGTGAAGGGGCCACTGTGGTGGTCATGCAACACCAGAATGCCGTGGGAGTTATAGAAGTTGTGGCAGATCACATCAAAGAATCCTTCAATGTACTTGTTGTGCCACTGACAGATCTCACAGGAGCACGAGATGCTCAAACTTTGGCCAGAACCTCAATGACTCCTGCGGAACATGAGGATGTGCTTGATAGATTGCTTCAAATAGGGCAAGTAATGACATCCCTATTTGACATCCCTTAGGATGTCACAACAATTCAATCAGACCTCATTTCCACAAAGGGGAAGTTGATCATATCTGAAGTGAGGGCCGAGCATGCTGAAGCTGAAGTGCAAAAATTACAAGAGCAACTCGTGGCCTTACAAGCAGCACAGCGGGATCCTCTACAATTTGTTCCCGCGGACCAGCTAGAAAACTTTAGAATCGAGCAACTAACAAAATTAATAGTAGAGAATAAAAAGGTGATGGAAGAAAAGGAGACGACTGTTTGGGATGCCTCCACAGCACAGGCGCAAACACATGCGCATCTTAAGGCACTCAAGGCCTTAAAAGAAGAAAACAAGCAGTTGGTTGCAGACAACCTTTGGTTGACCGCTGTAGAGAAACAAATGAACGTTCTCGATGAACACTTTCATCAACTACGAGAACAATTCATTCAGGTCAACTGAGATGTAAGCCTTTTAACTAGAGAAAATCAAGCCTTCTCAATGGAGGAGGTACATGCTATTCACCAAAAATCAGCAATTGAAATAAGCACGTGGCAGAATGAGGCTAAACGACATGAGAAGCTGAAGGAGCACTTCCGTGATCAAGTGAGGATGTACAAAAAAATCCTAGAGAAGGAGATCCATATGGCCAAGGCTCAAATCAACACTATCAGTGCTCAACACACTGATTGGAGGGCCATATTGGACATCTACGCCTTTGCCCACCAAGCAGAAGTTAAGAACTGGGACCTGCAGATTCAAGACTTGACAGAATACATGGAGTTGACAAACCTTAGATATGTCAACCTTGCCATGTTAACAGCAAGGCACCCAAGGTTAGAGCTCGAGCAGTAGGTAGCTTCCACCCACATCAAATATGAAGCAGAATTTTTAGAACGCAAGAAGCTGGCAGAAAAATTGGATGTTGCAAATTCTGAACTTGAGGTGGTAAATGCAAGCTACCAGGGACAAAAAGATGCTGCAACCGACTTGGCTCGATGGCTAACGAACCTTCACGAATACGAGAACAAAGCCAGAGCCTATGAGGAGGAATGACGGGTATTTGCGGTGTGGTATGTCAAAGCCAACCAGATGTTCCTGCAACTACCCTGTTCGTGGGAAGTACCGACTCCATCAAACATTGGAACACTAGCATGGATAGCACAAGACCCTTTGTCAAACATTGGAACACTAGCAGTGTGGTGAATGTAATTGTACGGCATCCTTTATTCGAGTGTGACGTACTTGGTCACGCACATGACTGGCAATAAAGTTCGAGATTACTTCATCATTGCAGCATTCACTTTGTTATTTATTTATTTATTTAATTGTTATTTACTAATTTCTTAATTAGTCTCTCACCCTTATCTCCTAGCAACGCGGAATGAGTACGACTTGATTACAAGCATTTAAGTGTGACTACTTGGTAACCCAGTGGTGTACCTAGGATCTGCGCTTGGTAATCCCAGTGATAGTCGTGCACGAAGTCCAAGATGTGTACGGATGATCAAGGAACAGATGCTCATTGCACTTACACTAGATTAGTTTTTCTTACCCTTTCCCTTCTAGCTTAGCTTAGTTAATATTACTTTCCATTGCCTTCAGGAGTAGCGTTAGACTAGAAACCCATGATACACCTCCCTATGGACTAAACCATACGTGACAAATATAATACTAGTCCAAGTGAGAAGACAGCGAACTGCGACCTAAGGTTAACGATCTAGGTGCCACAACTAGTCCGTCTACGGAGTTCGACCGGATCATGTGTGAAAACGCTCGTATTCTTATGGTTGAGTGTAGAGGTACCTCACCACTCATCATTGGTACTTCCCATCAAGCCACAATACCTCTTATAATATCAATAATTTTTTAATTAACAAACCTAAGGCCAATTTGGGATACTGTAACTTCTCTCACCCCATCCTACCTAATGCTATATATATTATTTTTTAGGTTTCTCTAAGTCTTAACATGAATTTTAGTGGAAATCAACAAATTATTTTTTTTATGTTGTTAATTGATAGATCTTATGTTTTGGTTTTTATTAAAATCCAACTAAGGCTAGATTATTATGAATAATATTTATGATTTATTATTTAACTTTAATGTTGTATAAAACAAAAACTAAAATTTTATTGCATTCATAGACCCTCTAGATCTATTAGACAGTAGAAATGTGCAGATTGTGAGTCTTGAAAATATCATTAAAAAGATTACCTATTAACAATTGGAATAAATCAACCAAATTTGTGATTGTAATATCTTACTTATGTTTAATGTGCTCAAATGCAAAACATTGTATGAAAATGTGGTGTTCATCTTTAATGCTAGTTGCATTTCACCATACTCATTCTTCATAATGAATTTTAAGTCATTTGTTTATTTTAGCCTTAAAATGATGTGATCCCATTTGTGTTCTACTAATTATGCATCACAAATGGTGAGAAATGAATTAAGCTTTCCCTTAAAGACTATCAAATAAAAATATTTTTCGCTTCTAAATTTTTCCAAAGATTTTAAAATACCATTTGTTTCACCAACTTGTTTACTTACTTAGGATTGAAGTTAAATATGTGCTCTTGAATATTCCATTTAATGAAACTGGAACTAAAACCAATATTTTATTACATCTGTATAGACACACAAGTTAGATAAATGAACATGTGCAAAATACATTAGTAGTAGTAAATCATGAAACCATCTTTTATATTAGGTCATCATCCTCACTTTATGGTAGTATATATTTAATGAATTCAAAAATATTATGAGTGTAAGCTATAAACTAACAAATATTATAAGGTATCATCTTTACTTTGAGAAGCATAATGTCATATTGTGTCTAATCTCTTCATTTGAAATTCTTATACCTATTTCCAATATGTATTTGTGAGATCAAGACCCCATACAATGCACCCATAAAGAATGAGCTATTGGACAATGACATAATAGATTTGCTTTTGGATATCCCAAGCCAAAATATATGTATTTTTACATTTTTTTTCAAGGCAAAAAAAGTGTTGATGACACATGCAACTCTTTGAGAAATACATTAATCCTATTTGTAATTGCAAGAGCATTCTAGGCCAAGATATTTATAAGAGAAGGTTATATCCACTTGTTCATTTCCTATAGTAAAATTGTATGTCTTATCACATATGCTATAAATCATTATTTTAGTTTTCTATACATTAACTTTCCTTCCTAACCAAAGTCATTAAGAATATTAAGCATTTATTACAACCCTTCCATTCCATTTCAATATTAAGTATTCAAACATGAATAAATAAACTAACTATAATATAAATAGTTTTGTTAATTCAAACAAACATCAAGGCTAGTAGCAAACCTCCTACCCACATACCAAGGTGTATATGACCCACTAAACAAGAGTGTTTTACCACAAGGCTGCTCCATGAGTGGAAGCAAAAATTAAACTTACAACCTTCCAGCCAAGAGATGAGTATTTTGAATACTACACTATACCCTAGGTGCTTGTATTTCTTATTCATTATTTTATACAAAATAAGTTATTATCCTATCCATATGCTTATGGATGGATTCTTTATCCTTTATCTATTAAACATAATGAACAATAAACCTTCCTGGACTTCTTTTCTTTAGTTTAACATTTATATTAATTTACCCTTGTCATTCATTTCCATAACTTATTTCACCAACCTATTTTCTAAGGATTCTTATTTGGGGGATGGGGTATTGAAATCCAAAATATTTTTTTAGCAATACATACCATAGATAATTAGGAAGGTTGTTGGTACCCGAAACATTTTAAACAATATTTACCCCCAAGATATATTGTCAAAATATACTTTAGAACTTAGTATTAACCTCGTAGATCTATTAGACTAGTTTCAACTTTTTTTTTTAACAAAACCTATGACCTGGGATTACTAAGCCAAGATTTTTACCACTAAGCTAATAGTTTATTAAGGTTTCTATAAACATGTTATTCATCCTTACTTCTTAGTTAATGAATTTCTAAAGCAAAGGTTGTATCTAAAACAAAGAAATTCTTCACATAATAAAAGAATTTGCAAATCTATATACCTTTAAAACTTGCTATGAACATACTATTAAAGTGGATAGTTACAAAACTAACAACTTATACTATTTTTAATTCTAATAAAAATTAAAGTTATTTTTTCTTTTATAGGAAAGCTTCAACTTGCAATGTGAGGTGATGAAAGTAGCCAAAAGTGATAGTAATTTGTGCATTTTTAAAGTTATAATGTTACTAAGATGATAGTGCATAGCTTTTGAAAATAATGGTAATTATGTTTGAACCTTCATCTTTTATTCTATTTTCAATGTAGAGAGTGAGAAAATGGTCTCCTATTATATATTTTGTTAGTGACCATACTCTTAGTTATTAATTTTAAAAAAAGTTTTTTCTTAGGTCATGAGACTCTTCTCTATGCAACCTACTTATACAAATATTTCTAATTTAATTTTTCATAAATCTTAACTTTCTTCTTTTTGAATCTTATTAACCTTAATTTTTTGATATTTTAATAACACAATGTTTTTAAGTATAGATTACCATTAATAATTCTAAATTCTAACTTTTAACTCATCAAGATAATTTAAGGTACTTGCTCACATATTGAGCATAATTCTTCATGATGTAACAATGGCTCTAAGTGCATTCTTCTTCGAGTCATTACCTTCATTCTTTTCTTAGGGCTTTTTCTTAGCAAAAAGCAAATGCATTTGGCTAATGATTATATCTTGTTGGTTGAGAGCCAAAGGTGGTAGGCTTACTCTTGACTTTTGAATGGTACAACATTCAAAATAAAAAATTTTATATCACACTCCAAATGAAACATCTAAGTGCTCATAATACATGATAAACATCTTATGTCACACCTCAAATGAAACATCTAGTTATTATCTTTTTCTTTTTTGTTCTTTTTAATGTACCCATTTTAAGGTAAAGTTATACTACTAACTCCTAGTTTCCTTATCTCAATGTTTTTTCTAATTTTCCATTCAAATCAACCAAGAATTCATAAATGGAAAATCTCATTATTGAAGATTGTATTGAGAATTTAGTATTTTTAAAACAAAGTATATAAGAAAGGGTTCAAAATTGCTGGTTTACTTGTTTCCTCCCCATAGGTTAAGAACCATGAAACACTTGGAATGTTTGTCAGTGATGCATTAATGTTAGGAAAACCTCATCGACTTGGATGTTCCAAGGAATAATGGGTCTCATCCCTTTTCTTTTTCTATCTTCTATTCATTTCTTCATCTTGAAGAACTACATGTAAGCCTAATTCCATGATAATCATGGATATATATGCAACTTAGACTATAAATTTTAATGCAACTTCGTGTTGAATCTTGTACAAGATCATGAAAGGTATGCAAGTGAAGCACCCATTGAGGATGCATTATTAAAATCCATGAATGTCATTCTTAATGTTTTTTATTATGTGTGTCCTTGATGGAGTCTAGATATATTTAACTATAGGTGAAATTGTGATCTTCATGTTAGTATGCTACTTGAATCTCCTTCAAACAAGTTGAAGTGAGACATAGTTCTTAGAGTAGGTGTAATATAATCCCCACATCCTCTAGCCCAATTCTAAATGGATTTAAAGGAATTCGTAAGGTGTTGGACATCACTTGGAGCAACATCATTACAAATGGTATTAAAGTGTCATTTTAAGATTTATGTTGTGGTCGATGCTTCTCCAATATATTATGATCATAAATTTTGGTTTGTAACATTTCTTTTTTATGGTTTTCTAATTGATTATTATTTTTGATATTAGGTCATGAGGATTTTATCTTTTATGGTTGACATGATATGTTGTTGTAGAATGATCAACTGGCATCTATTTTGCTTGGAATCCATGCATTATTTTTTAATGCCTTTTATATGCTAAGTAAGCTAAGATGGAAAGCATGAAATAAATTAAAGTTTTACATTATGATTTTTTGTTGATATTTTTAGTTTCCAATAATTAAAATTCTATTCTTTTATTAGGTTTTGGATAGGGATTTTATAGCAATATATAAAATATTGTTTAGGGAACTTTCAATCTTAGGTCTACATGATATATCAAAGATGAATTTGGTTTGAAAATCAAATTCTTGAATATTGTAGAGGACCCTTGCATCCACTTTGATCCTTCAAATGATACTTTTTTTGATAAAAAAAATTCTCTTGGATTTACCTTATTTAATGCAACACTTTCTTGTTGAATTTTTTTGGTGTGTCAAAACCTTAGAAATAGAGAACTTTTTAATGTGTTTTCTAAGATTCTTATAGGCCTAAGGAAGATGAATTTGACACATTGAGAAGATCAAGCAAGGGAAAGAATCAACAATACCATATGCTAGAATTTAGGAGAAGATGTAAGGAATTGGAGAAGATCATGAGGAAAGGAGACATTTCAATCTAACAGAAGACATTAAGAAACTTGACAAAATCTCTCAAGATGACAAGAGACATCTCTACCAAGATCCTAGATCTTAGCTAAGATGTCTTGTAAAAACAAGAGATGTCTCATAACTTCATGAGATGTCTTGTGTTAGGATGAGATGTCTTAGACAAGACAGCTCATAATCCAAGGAGATGTCTCACCTCTACCCAAGACATCTTATTTCTAGACAAGATGTCTCTTCTAAAAGTTGTCCAAAATCAATGAGATGTCCCAAGCCATGAGAAAGACATCTCAAGTAGTCATTTCTAGTTGTTGCAGGGATTCCAACAAGCAAATGGAATAGATTAGACCTATAAAGGCAAGACAAACCAAAGTGTAAAAGAAAAGAAAAAAGAAGAAGCTTTAGGCAAGATATGTGAGCATGCATTGGATACATCATTATGAAGTTTGGGTTCTCAACTCCTCTATCTTTAGATGTGTTGAGCAAGAATTGTACATATATTTTTTAAAGTTAAGATCCTCAATTCTTCCATCTTTTATCATATTTTGTGTTGAGCTTCAAAGCAAGGAATCATAAGAGTTAGTTCAATTCATCCTTGTCCCGCATTCCATTATATGATTACCTTGAGGAGTTGGATGTGTTTCTTGAGGGAAAGCATTCATTATAGAGCTTGAGAGATTGTGGAGACATGAAGGTTAGATTGCCATGAGGGGTTGGATGAGTTTCTTGAGGGAAATCATCTTTAAAGCCTAAGAGCTTTTTGAGACCTAAGGATCTATTATAATTGAAGCCTTATAAAAGTTGTGATGTCCTTAAACTACATTTTTCAGCAACAAAGTCTAGAGGTGTCAAGGATTCTACCCTGTGAGTGTAAAAGTACCCAAGTTTGAAAACCACATAAATTAATCATGTGAAAAGTTGGGAATTGTGTGGTTTGAACTTATTCACCCCATTCTAAGTTCTTAATATTCAAGTGGTGTCAAAGCCTTAGTACTCCCAATGTGAGTGTAAAAACTATGAGTGAATAATGGATGGATCCCAATAAGCCATCAATGTTTGATGGAATCGACTTCACTTTTTGGAAGGCTCAAATGCAGGGATTCTTTGAATCTATGGATTTTGAAGTATGGAAATTCATCCTGGATGTATACTTCCATCCAACCTTGAGTGAGACACCAGATTTTAGGAACACCATCATCCCTCCTAAATAAAGAGGTAAGTGGTCTGATGAAGATAAGAGCAAATTTATGTATGGTTCCAAAGTTAGAAATTATCTTTATTGTACTCTGAGCAAACCTAAGTTTAATAGAATAGTTGGGTGTAAAACTACTAAAGAAATTTAGATTGTTTGAAAAGCTA
Source organism: Gnetum montanum (assembly GCA_015680685.1). Lineage (NCBI taxonomy): Eukaryota > Viridiplantae > Streptophyta > Gnetopsida > Gnetales > Gnetaceae > Gnetum > Gnetum montanum. Next base: position 500,827 of record MNCI01003473.1, read on the forward strand.
TTTATGAAGGAACCTCAGTAGTTAAATAATCTAAACTCCTAGTTCTACAAAGCGAATATGACAAGCTCAAAATGAAATAGGGAGATAGAATTAAAGATTATTTCTCTAGGGCCAATGATATAGTTTTTACTATTAGAGAAATTGGAAAAGAATTACTAGAAATTAAAGTTATTATAAAAACTATTAGAACTTTGTAGCCTGAGTTTAGATCCAAAGTTATAGCCATGAAGGAAATCAGAGATTTCTCTATCCTAAAATTTGAAGAGCTATAAAGTGCACTTGTAGCACATGAGATGAATCTCATAAATGAAGGTGTAATCAAAGAAAAGTACATTGCCCTCAAAACTCATGCAAAGAGCTCCACAAAAAAAAAGTCATTTGATTATGAAGAAAACAATGATGATGAATTCACTCTCTTACTAAGATAGGTAAAAAGGCTTTTAGCATGAATAGGAAAGAGCTTCAATTAAGCAAGCATTAAAGGTAAGGAAAAAGGTAAGCAATTTAAAACTTCTAGTCTTGATATGTCTTCCATAGAATGTTGGGTATGTGAAGGAAAAAAGCATGTGATCTTCAAATGTCCTAGTTCTAACAAATTGTAGAAAAATGAGCATATTAAAAAAGAAACGAAAGTAAAAAATATTTACACTAGTTGTGATGATGATTATAGTGAGGAGAAAATTGATGATATCTCAAGGAGCTCACATCTTCTTTACATGAATCTTGCACATGAAGCTCTAATTAGAAACCAAATCAATGACATAGATGAAGGTGAAAAAATAATTGAAAAAATGTATGAATTTCTTTGCAATGAGATAATTTCCTTTCAAAACTTATGCATTAAAATGAAAAAGGCTTTGCATATTAAAGAATTAGAAATATCTCAACTTAATATGAAATGCTCAAATCTTGAAAAGAAAAGCTCAAACCTAAGGATCGAGGCACAAAAGCTAACCATTTTCCATGAGTAGATCAATGAGGAACTTGTAGATTTGAAGCCTATCGATGAAAGGTTTACAAAAGGAAAAGAGACCTTATGGATTATGCTAGGACATAGAAGAGATCCAAGTAATAAAAGAGGATTAGGAAATAATTCCCATGTTGAGACATCCACAGGCATATCTCTAAAATGGAAATATTCACCTAGGTTTGAACATGTAGCACATATAAGAAATACTATGTGTTATTACTGTGCAAAGTTTGGGCATGTACAATGATTAAAGCAACATAACATGACTGCTTGGTCTCATCAAAAAAAGCTTGGAAAAGATGCCTTGTAGGTTAAAAGGATTTTCAAACCTAAAAAGAAAAAGTAAGAAGAAGAAATGGTTGCACATATGACTCTCCTAGCCAACAAAAGAACCACCCTGAATAGTGAAAATGGAGAATCAAAAAACATGACTAGAGGCAAATATCAGTCTGTACATTCCAGAGAAAAAAATTTATGAAATAAGAGATTCAAATAAAAACATTGGTGTTAGAAAGGATAAAAATTAGATGAAGTAAGGGAGGTTCTCTATAATGGAGGATCCAATCCTAATCATAATTAAGCATGCCAAGAACTAGAAGAAAGTAGGGTATGGTTGGATAAGTGTTATTATATCATATTTATTTGCTTGACTTTTTTAGTTTTAATTAGTTGAATTAGAAAGTACTAGTGTTATGGAAATCATGATTGAATGGATACTATAGATTGGAGACCTTGGTGAATCCCAAGGACTTCACACTTGATCTTATGAGATAATGTGATGCAAATAGGGCAATTGGTGATGAAGCATTAGTTGGCTAAGATATCATAGATGCTACATCACATCTACGTTGTGGCATCCCTATCAATTCATCTCTGCTAGCTACTACATTATAGATGCTATGTCACATCTACGATGTCGTAGTTGCATCAATGCGTACATGTCGACATGTACCCATTGATGCAATCTTGTGAACACATGGGATGATGCATCAACATAGTGTTTGTTTTTGCCTATAAATATGTGTGCTCCCACCATGTATTGGTAATCTTTTATCAATAGAGTAGCTGAACCCTTGCAATTTTATTTCGTAGTCTTAGAGAACAATTGGTGAGTTCTCGCAATGTGGATCTAAGTCAGTTGTATGACTTGTTATTCTAGTGGCAATGTACCTGGACACATTCTATGAATGGCAATAAGATTGAGATTGATTCTTAAACATTACAACACTTCGACTTAGATTAAATTTACTTTTCATGCAATTTTACTTTACATGTACTTAGTTAATACTTATGTTTCATGTACTTAGTTAATATTTACATTTCCATGCACATTAATCAATTGGCAAAATGAGCATGACTAGTTTTGAGTGTAAACACATATTCTCTTAGTAATCCTAATAATGTTATTACTTAGTTTGTTTAGTAGCATAGTGCTTGGTAATCCTAGTAGTGGATACGTGAGTTCAAGATGTGTATAGCAAGTTAAAAACAAACACTCATCGCTCGTAGGCTAATTTATCATTCATCTTTCTGTTGTTTATTAAATTAAATAATTAATTTCTTTATTTTCATGACGAGTAGCATAAGGCCAGAATAACATTAATAATCATATGCCTCACTTTGGACTACACCATACATGACAAAGCTACCACTAGTCTAAGTGGGAAGACATCATCTTGCGATTAACACTTAACGATCTAGATACACAACTAGTCCCATCTATGGAATTCAATCGGATCATGCATGAACACTTGTGATTTGTATAGCTGGACATAGGTGATACCTGCTACTCATCATTGGCACCATTGTAAGGGATGGTGCTAATTATCTACATTAGCTATATTATACACCATTGCTATAAAGGTATTAACAATTTATCTTTTAGAAAATTTGAAAATTTAAAGTTACACACATTAATAGCATGTCTTCTTCACATAGGTTCAATAATTCATTGTATGATGAAGACACTCATAAGAAAAATGGTAGGTTTTATACTGAAGAGAATTGGAATGAACAACCTCAAGTAAGGGTTTCATATGCTCATTTTGACTCGTACTACATGCAAGGACTACATTGAATTGGTATGGAAAATTCTAGAGGAGATGGAGTAAGTCCCAGATCAAGGAGGGCCTCAAGGCCTAGGACCTCCTCTAAACCTAGAAAAGATAGATGAAGGGACCATAAGGGAAGATATAGCAGCCATGGTGATTCTCCTAGTTTCCCATCTTCCTCTTCCTCTTCAACATCTAGTTCTGATGAAGATGAATGTAGGTATAGAGATAGAGCTTCGCTAAGGGGTCAAGATAAAGATAGAAATCAAACCTAAGGATAAAATCAAAGACATCAAAATGAGCATAGACAAGATCATGACAATCAGACGAATAGAAATGTAGATTATCACCATGATGTGTCTGGTATGGATGAACCCTTATTGACTACTAGGGGCTTGACATAGATTAGGGAGGTAGTTTAAATACACCAAAGGCATCAAAGGGACAATTGAATCAAATGGATTGATATGAACAACATTACTAAATTTAGAAGAGGCTCTAATTATGATCCACAACATCATTTACAAGACTTCCATGATGCTTGCGCCTTGCAAAACATTGAATGAAAATGGCAAAAGCTTAAGCTCTTTGTTAGGATACTAATAGACGAAGCTAAAAGTTAGTATAGATTGTTGGAACTAGATTCAATCCACCAGTGGTCCACAATGCCAGAACTCTTTAACAAAAAATACCAAATCTATGTGAGAGTGTCTAACTTGAAAAATCAAATCCAAGGATGGAAATAAGAATAACATGAATCCTTGGATGTGTCCTTAGATAGATACTCTTCACTACTACATAGATGTTTAGGCCATGATTTCTCTCAGAAAGAGCACATTTTCCACATCATAGATGGGCTTTGTAATGAAATGAGGGAGACACTTAGGATTTATGCCCATGGTTGATTATACAAATTAAAAGTTCATCAGATACAAAGGCTAATCGATCAGGTGGCAAAAGAGGAAGCAGAACTATGTAAACAAAAGAATGTAGAGGAATATAACTGGGATCCAACTCCTCAAAAGAAGAAAGTCCATATCTAAGATAAGGAAAAAGAGGCAACTCTTGATGAGGTGATTTCACAACAAACCTTGTTAATACAAAAGTCTATCAATGAACTTGAAGCAAGGATAGATAAGATGTGGGAGTTGATAAACGACAAAGTTACAACTTATGTGAAAACCATAGAGGAGAGACTAATGCAAAACAAATCAAGTGATCAAAACAAGAGGAGGAAAAAGAACCAAGAAACAAGTAGGAACACTTATTGAAAAAAAGGAAAAATGGTTATAGAAGAAGAGCCTATAGGCTCAACCATAGAAGAGGATGATGGATGTGACATCTACCTATATGACCATCCAAAGGGCTATTGCCTAGTCATGTTACATCTACATGAGTATTGGGCTTTTGCTTTGAATCCCAAGTTCATACAAAAGCAAATGCCTAGAAAATTACCTTTCTCACAAGGTAATTATTGACAGTCCTACAACCAATAGTACAATCCTAGTAGGAATTCTTATCAGCCTCAAAACTACTATTAACTGTAGTGGCAAAACCCAAAATCATGGGGGAAGCCATCATCAAACTAGCATTACCCTTATTGCCAGCCAGACCCATATGGATATTATGTTCAACAACCTGTTCCCTTGACTGGTGCTACTTCCTCTACCTCAAATCACTACTACCACTCTCTCGAATATCATCAACCCACAACATCTTCTAAAGGATCACCACCTCATGCCTCTCATCCTTCATCATATCCTCAATATTCTCATACTTCCCTCCATCACATGTCATCACCAACATAGGAAGGTTTGGCACCACAACATCAATGAAAGAATGCCACTTGTGTTATGAACATACATAGAAATGATAATGCTAGTATATCTCAACCACAACCTTGAAAACATCATTTCTTTAGGATAATTCCCACACATGATTGCAAAACTCATAGACCAATTGACACATCAAAACCAACATAGGACCAATTTGGTGCAACATCCTTCCTTTACAAAATAATGTCTCCTGATCATATGCGAAAGCCAACAACCATCACCACTCCAACACAAGACATAAAAGACAAACCTATCACTGTGGAGAGACAAAAACCTCCATGCATCACTACTAATAATAAAGGATGTAGTTGTGGGCTTAAAGTTTGAAATATGAATACAACCCTTATACCAATCTACCATAAAGTTCAAAAACAATTGTGTGAGCAAAAATCAGTCTACTTAGTAGCCACTAAATCAAAAGACACCCAGTGGCATGGAAATAAGAGTACAAAATCATTAAAAGATGCATGAAGCCAAACAATCCACTTATTAGTTCTAGACTTAAGGAAATGGATCAAATAGGGAACTTAGATGCAAACATCTTACACTCTAACTATACACCAACAAAAGATATTAAACAAGAAGACCTGTGAATTAAGATATAAAATCAAGAAGAAGAAGGAAACACATCTGGATCCTCTGAAGAGGAAATACCTTCAAGTCTAGTTGAATATATGTCTCCCAATCAAAATGAGATTATCATCAAAATTAGATGTGCTACCATGTGAATGATTAAATCAACAAAGATGATAAATGGAAAAAACTGTGGTGTATAGCCAAGGTGTGTGGTTCATTTCCCGAATGCTTACCCACAAGACTAGTCATGGGGGAGATGCCCCATCCTGATGCAAAAACTAATTAGTGCTTTTAACTTTTTTTATTTTACAATTTTTATCATTTTTCCATTTCTTTCAACATTTTTTGATTCTTAATATGTTTTCCATTTCTTAATATTTTTCTTTTCTTTTCTTAAGTCATTTTCTTTATGTTTATGAATGTCTTTTATGTTTTTGTTAATAATATTGCTAGGTCATGATGTAGAAGTCATCACTATATGTTGGGTTTTTGAGCTATGCTATCAAGATGATTGGGTAAGTAATTGTGTAAAATAGTTAGACCATCTCAGCCATCTCTCTAGTTGTTTGGATAAAAGGTCATTATCATGGAAACAATTTGGTTGTTCTTTCATGAAACTAAAATTAATTAATGATCATGGTACTTTGAAGAAAGAGGAAAAGACCAAGTGAAAATGGTAAAGGGTGTGACCTCAAGGGGACTTATTGGGTTTTCTTCTTGACTTCCTTCATATGGTTTATGACTCCTCTTGGAACTTATCATCACTCCTCTATCGACCAATAAATAGGAAGCTATGTTTTTGCATGGTTTGATTCTCATTTCATAAATTAAAAAAACACAACAAAAGAAAAACAAAAAAAAAAATACAAAACCAAAAAAATAATGAGAATTCAAAGCACACCCCTTAGAAATAATAACAGACTACAAGCACTAATTATGGTGCTAGAAAAACATGTTACCCATGCCTAAAGGCACCCCTCTAACTAAGGTGGTTGTGGACTCATGGTGGTAGGTAGTGATGAGCGACAAGGTACCCCTACACTCAACCATACGAATACGAGTGTTCACGCATGATCCGGTTGAACTCTGCGGATAGGCTAGTTGTGGTATCTAGATAGTTACATGTTGATCGCAGTTTGCTGTCTTCCCACCTGGACTAGTATTTGCTTTGTCAAGTATGGTTTAGTCCAGAGTGAGGTGTATGATGTGATCCTAAACTAGTGCTACTGCTAGAGAAAATGGAACATAATATTGATTAAACTAATGAATAATAGGAAATGAAGTCTAAGCTAACCTAAGTGTGATGAGCATCAGTTCCTTAATCATTCATACACATCTTGGACCTTGTGCATAACTACTACTAGGATTACCAAGCGTAGATCCTAGGTACGCTACTGGGTTACCAAGTAGTCACACTTAAATGCTCATGATTAAGTTGTACTCACTCCTTATTTAACAACAGGAATAGTAAATGATGATAAAGAAATATTAACTAAGAAAACAATAAATAATAATAAAAATTAACAATAACAATTAAATCTAAGTGAATGCTGCAATGATGAAGTAATCTTGATCTTTATTGCCGATCATGTGCATGTCCAAGTACATCACACTCAAATAAAGGTTCCGTACAATTACAAGCATCACACTGTGGGCATGCACTTGGGAAAATAGTCTAACTCCTAAGGAAACAAAATGCAAGAGCTTCACTACGACTACTAGAAAGGTGCCTCAATGAGGCGGAAGGCCCTCTTATTTATAGGCTAGAATAGGTGTTGCATAAACGGGGCCACATTGACACATGGGAGGATGCGTCGACAAGGTCGCTTCGACGAGGCTGCATATACGCGACTGTCTATACGGGGTCCCGTATACACGGCTTAGTAAATGCGGCAACCAATTTACACTCCATCGTACCCCCACGACGGAATAACAACTTATCCTCGAGTCAAAGAAAGTGAGGAACAAGCTCAATTGAATACATAGTGGATAGGTATGGGATTATTGACTGACTAGAAATTTATTCATGCCATAGTGGAGAATTAAAAAAAATTTGGACACAGACAAAAAACTTGTGGAACTCATGGGGTTCCCGGCAGTGGTGGCTCCTCCATGGATGCCTTTTCTTTGTCCTGTGCATCAGGCTTCTAAGATTGATACCATTGAAGAAGCACCTGACATTTCTCCTCTTCTATTTGAGGAGTATGAGTCGTCCATGCAGATGTTCCAATGTTTGATGGAGTTAGCACTTTTTATGGACACGGCAGCTACGGGAACACTTGACTGGCCTTGACATGCCATGCCGCAAATAGCCGTTGTTCCTCTTCATAGGCTCAGGCCCTGACCTCTCCTCCCTTTACTTGGATAGATTATGTAGTAACAAGAGTTTCATGATGGATGCTGAATGATTGCCTTCTGCTTTGCATGTTTTGCATGAGGTCCTTGGCCTCTACCTCCCCCAAGTTGTTCAGTTGCACCTTGAGAAGGTCCTCCTTGTTGTCTTCTTTTAGGGACCACCTATAATCACACAAGGATCAATTTTTAGTAAGGTTATTGAAAAAAGTTCAATGATTTCATACCTTACTCATTGCCTTTAATAAATGTTGCATTCTTTACTTAGTGTGATTTTAGAGTTAGAAAATTTTCAAGGAAGTTTCCCTAACAGTTTAATGTCAGACTTGGTTTTGAGGAACGTTTGATAAAATGACGACAAAGGAAAGAATAGATTTGGCAATGAAATACTCAAAGGGTATAAGATGATGTGGTGTGTGCAACAGGTAGAAATTACAAAATTCATGCAAGTGGATCCTCCCCAAAGCAGGTTCCAACCTATATGCCCTTGCATGACCACACCTTAAGACGTCCATAGGCACTAGAAGGGTTAAATGTAATCTATACCATTGCAACAAAACACACACATGTTGATACCACCATGATGAGGTATGAATTCAATGCTATACAAGACACGAGTCACAAATACATGAACAGTAAGATGGAATGAATCGGAGAAGGGGTTGTAAAGATTGGGACGTGAGGTAACTGACTCATGGCATAATGAAGCTTGAGTGTAGGGCATGATTAATGTGTCATTAACCCATCATTCCAAAATCAAAACCAAGTCCATTCCTTCGATCAGTGACATTGCATCGTTTCATCCAATGATGGACAATCATAAGAGCACCATGACAGCAAGGCATACTATCACTTGGCATTTTGTGCAAGGGAGGAGTGACTTGGAATTTCATTGCGGCATACTTTTTGTTTTGCTGCTTTCGTATACTCTCTTTTTCCTCTTTTTTTTGATGAAGTTGTTGGGTGCCTTTAATACTCTTACTTCCATTTTTCGTTACATCTACAAGGATCTTAGTACAACCAAGCTGCATGATAGCACCTACAGATGTCACCAAAGAGAATCCACAAGTCCCCTTGATGTCACACCCTGGGCATTCCATCTTAGTCCATCCTTCTTTGCTTTGGGCGTAATAAGCACAAAATTACTTTAAGTTTTAATGATGTCAAGAATATCATCATACCCAGAGTAGAACCTCTTATTAATAGAATGGTTGGGTGGATGTGATGGGCTTGCTGTTCAAATAAGTAGTCACCTAAGACTTGATAGCATAGAACAACACCTCAACCAACGAGTCACATGAGTGTTTTATTCGTAGATGAGATTACTCATAAAAAGATAAAAAGACAAAAGGATAAAACAATAAATTAAAAGGTGAAAAAATAGAAAAAAAAAGTTGAAAAATTAAAGAAATAGAAAAATAATTATTAATTCTGTGTTGTTAGAATGGAGGATACCCCCCATAACTAAATGGTTGAGCATGGCTAGAATTAATAAATGGAAGGTGGAGATCCTTGCATGTTGGAAATATTGGGACCTAGTCATACTTACCCCATTGGGGTTCACACACTTGACTAGAGTTGACACAGTGGGACAAGTTATAAGATGTGGTTAATTTATAAGGAGTTGACCCACTATGGTACTTATGACCGTACGATGGTATGCAAGGATCAACATGTCTTCCCATGTGGCAATATTCATTGGGCCCCATGGTTGTTGGAGTATTTAGTGGTGGCCTTGATAAGGTAACATGAGGCGTTGGGTTTGAAGAGGAAGATGCACCACAATGTTGGATTTGTGCTAAGTTGGCGGATGCAGTGGTTTCTGAACTGTGGTATCCCTTTCGACAATCACGTCTAAAGAAGGAACGCCTTCGATGTTGTGAAGGACCTCCATTGCTATTGACAGTAGCAGCACAAGTAATGTTTGCAGGTTGGTGCTATGGTGCAAAATCTTCTGGCATAGATGGCGGTGATGTAGAAGGGGCTGAAGTATGAGAATATCGAGGTTGAGGAGAAGTGTAAGGCACATGAGGTGGTGATCTTGTTGGAAAGGACATGGGTGGATAGTAGTTGGGAGAATGATAACGATGAGGTGAGGTAGAGGATGTTGATCTTGTTGGAGAAATAGGGTGTTGAACATAATAAGCATTTGGTGTTGGGACATACAAAGGGTATGGTCTAGTTGGTGGTGGCCTCCCCCACGACTAAGGCTTTTGCCACTGTGGTTGAACCTGATATTTCTGTATGAAATCTAGATGTAACATTCCTCCCCAATGCTTATGTAAATGTGACAAAACTGGACATTGGCCTTTGGGGTGATCGTACAGAAAGACGTTACATTGATACATATGATTGGTAGTTGAGTTCTTATCCTTATTCTCTTCTACCCTTTGTTTTGATTGTCGCGTGGTGTCTTGTCCTGTTTCTTGATTTAGCATAGTTCTTCCTCTAATAATGTTGGCATATTCTCCATATCTTTCATGTACCCAATCCATCATCTTATTGATCTTTGCCTTAATTTCATCCAGTGGCTATAGGATTGGCAAACATGATTCCACCTCCTTGAAGTGATTGGATTTCTCCTCTTCATGATAATGGACCCTTGTTAAGTTGAGATTTTGGTCTTGTTGAGAACTTTCAACATTCTCCCATTTGGCTATTTCTCCTTCTTCTTTTGCTACCTACTTAATAAGCTCTTGGAATTGATGGGTTCGTAGCTCATATAGTTGACCTCGGGTGTACATCCCTAGGATCTCCCTTGTTTCATTATGGATCCCATCTATGATATGGTACATTAGCCTTTCCTCGGAGAACCCATGGCCTAGGCAGTTGTTTAACAGTGCATAATATCTTTCTAAGGCCATGTCCAAGGGTTCATGTTATGCTTGTTTCCATTCTTGGATTTGTCTCCTCAAGGCTGACACTCTTACATAGGTTTGATATCTTTCATTAAAAAGTTCTACCATTGTTGGCTAACATTGAATTGATTTCGGTTTTAACGACCTATACCATACTTTTGCTTGGCCAACGAGTGTTAGAGGAAAGAGCTTAAGTTTTTGCCACCCATTATCAATATTGTTCCATGTACATGCATCGTAGAAGGCTTGTAAATGTTGTTGCGGATCTGAATCATAGCCTTTTGAAAACTTGGGAGAGTTGTTTAAATTAAGCATGGGTAGACAACTTTCCTTACGATGCCTGCGGGCTATTCGAACAACCTCTTGTATTTCCATTAAGCTTGTAGTGGCTAGTAGGGGTTCATCATCATCGGGTAAGTTATGCTTTCGTGAGTTGGGATGATGTTGTCTTCGTTTATGTTTATAAGAAACCCCCACCTCGGGTTACGTACTCCAATCTTCATTGTCATAATATTCATTGGTTCTTTAATGAATTGCCTCACTAGATGTGGCATTATTATAGTCTTGTAGGAGAGACATCATTGTAAATTTGTGTGTGATTTAATTACAATTATTATTATTATTATTCTAAAAGATATATCGTTAAGGCTTTGTTACAACGATCTTGTATGATATAGCTAATCTAAATAACTAGCACCGTCCCTGGTAATGGCGCCAATGATGAGCGACGAGGTACCCCTACACTCAACCATACGAATATGAGTGTTCACGCATGATCCAGTCGAACTCCGTGGACAGGCTAGTTGTGGTATCTAGATAGTTACATGTTGATCGCAGTTTGCTGTCTTCCCACTTGGACTAGTATTTTCTTTGTCATGTATGGTTTAGTCCAGAGTGAGGCATATGATGTGATCCTAAACTAGTGCTACTCCTAGAGACAATGGAACATAATCTTGATTAAACTAATGAGTAATAGGAAATGAAGTCTAAGCTAACCTAAGTGCGATGAGCATCCGTTCCTTAATCATCCATACACATCTTGGACCTCGTGCATGACTACTACTGGGATTACCAAGTGTAGATCCTAGGTACGCTACTGGGAGCATTTAAGTGTGACTACTGGGTTACCAAGTAGTCACACTTAAATGCTTGTGATTAAGTCATACTCACTTCGCATTTAACAATAGGAATAGTAAATGATGATAAAGAAATATTAACTAAGAAAACAATAAATAACAATAAAAATTAAACAATTAAATCTAAGTGAATGTTGCAATGATGAAGTAATCTCGATCTTTATTGCCAATCATGTGTGTGTCCAAGTACGTCACACTCGAATAAAGGTTCCGTAAGATATTTTTATTGTTATACTTTGAAGTTGAATATTTTACTATTTGTGGTTATATATGATGGAGACTATATTTTTGGCATATATATTTATATATTTCTTCTTCTTCATGGTTATTTCATGGATATATATATTTTTGATATGATCATATATGTTGTTATGAAGATTTTATGAGAACATTTTGTTTAGACATCTTGATGAGGTTATGATTTTATGATATGAGGATATGCTTAGTTGTTTTTTATCTTTTGAGATACATGCCTTTAGCTGAAGTGGTTTTTTTTTTACTATAATTTCTTGGCCACATATTTTTTATTATACTTGGTATGCTTATTGTATCTATCATAGATAGTGTTTTATGAAGCTATTTAATCAAGTAAATTTTGGTCTTGTGTCTGATAATCTTGGAAATCATTGTTGATGATTGTGTGACTACCACCCCTTAACTTATCCTCCTTTTCTCTCCTTGATATAATAGAGATTTAATTTGTTCTATTTAGCTCCAAAAATATATATATGTTTGTCATTTCTTTCATGCTAACACATTGTTTAAGTTTTGGACATCACCAAAAGGGGAAAGATTGTTGACTTTTTTGGTGTGTTAAAAGCTTGAAAATGGAGAACTTATCAATCCATATTTTGAGACTCTTACAGGCCTAATGAATATGAATTTGACACATCAAGGAGATCAAGAAATGGGAAAGAATTGAAAATTCAGTATGCTAGATTTCAGGAGAAGATGCAACAAACTAGAGAAGATCCTGAGGATAGAAGATGTCCCAATCTAAGAGAAGATGTTTGGTAGCTTAACAAGACATTTCAAGATGATAGGAGATGTCTTTGTCGAGATCCTAGATCTTAGCCAATATGTCTTACAGAAATAAGAGACATATCACAACTTCATGAGATGTCTCGTGTTAGGATGAGATGTTTCCGATAAGATGTCTCATAATCCAAGGAGACATCTCACCTCTACCCAAAGATGTCTTGTGTCTAGACAAAATGTCTCTTCTGAAAGTTATCCAAAATTAGTGAGATGTCTCAAGCCATGAGCAAGATATCTCAAGTAGCTATTTCTAGTTATTACAGGGACTATAATGGGCAAATGGAGGAGATAAAACATATAAATAAAAGATAAATCCAAGTGCAAAAATTAAAAAAAAAGGAAAAAAGAAAAGAAAAATCTTTAGGCAAGATATGTGAGCAAGCATTGGATACATCATTGTGAGGTTTGGATCCTCATCTTCTCTATCTATAGATGTGTTGAGCAAGAATTGTACATATCTTTTGTGAAGTCAAGATCCTCAATTCTTTGATATTTGATTGTATTCTGTGTTGAATTTCAAAGTAAGGAATCAAAAGAGTTAGGTTAACTCATCCTTATCTCTAATTCCATTGTATGATTGCCCTAAGGGGTTTGATGTGTTTCTTGAGAAAAAGCATTCTTTGTAAAGATTGAGAACTTGTAGAGACCTTAAGGGGTTGGATGTGTTTCTTGAGGGAAAGCATTGTAGAGCTTACAAGCTTGTGGAAACCTAAGGGTTAGATTGCTTAGAGGGATTACATGAGTTTCTTGAGGGAAATCAACCTTGAAGCTTGAGAGCTTCTTGAAAGTTAAGGATCTATTATAATCGAAGTCTTGTAAAGGTTGTGGTGTTATTAAAACCAAATTTTTTATTAACAAAGTTCAAAGTTGTACAAGCATTCTACCCTTTGAGTGTGAAAGTACCTAAGTTTGGGAACCATGTAAATTAGCAGTGTGAAAAGTTGGGTATTGCGTGGTTTGAACTTATTCACCCTTTCTAAGTTCTCGATCTTCAAGTGAAACACTTTCTTATTAAGTTATTGGAAATTAATATGCATGGTAATTATAGTCCTCACACGTAAGTCCTAATATGATCATATCTTCTAGCATGTCAATGCTAAAAATTTTATACTACTAGTTTGGAATGTGGGAGTTCAATGTAGCATAAGAAAGTTTATCCTAGTGAAAATAAGTTAATGCATAGTTCTGCCATTTACCATAATTTTTTTGTTAGTGAATTAGAATATGGTTAGCTAAAAAGACTAAGATAACTCATAAATCTATGGTACTCCATAACACTTAGTTTAATTGAGCAAATTCATTTGATAGAGAAACATATAAGAAGGGTAGTTTAGAGGGCATCATAATTCACAATTGACATTTTAATAATGAAGGCTCGTTGATTCATTCATATAGATGTATGCTTATACATTCATGATTGAGTTTTTCAAGGTTATTTTTCCTTTAAAATTATTCTTCCTAACTCTACAAGGATGCCTCCATGAACTAAGCATTATATTACTCAATTCATGACCACAAATGATCTTGAACTTGATATACCTTTTGCTAAGTCAATGATGATGACATAATGAGGTACAAAATCTCTAATTGAATATGAACTTAGTCTATCAAACATGAACAAGGAATGGAAGGGAATGATAAAAATGTATGGTATAAATACTAAAAAAATACAGCTAAGTATTTATTGCAAAAAACAAAGCCCAAGTATAAAATGCTAGAAATTTTTCAAAGTATATAATAGACTATGAGAGATAAAATAAAACCAAGTAGAAAAACATGACTATAGTGACATAAAATGGTTGAATATGAAACACTACGATATGAAGGAAGGATTTAGGTTCTCTTTCCAAAGAATAGAATGATTTATGCTTAGACAAAATGAGTGTTTGTCTCCTCAGGAGGGCCAAACTAGAAATATTAAAGCAAAAACGTAAGTAGGATATAATTAATAATAAAAACCCAATTCATGAGAAAAATATAGATTTGGAGAGTAAAAGTGAAGCTCTGAAGGGTGATGATATAGTGAAAGAAGTTGTAGAAGCAATCTAGAATTAATTTTAACTAAAAACAAGGTTGTATTAGCTCAGTGCCTTATAACTAATGCTAGAGCTAAAAAAATCCTAACTTTGAAGATTAATGCTAAAGCCCAAAAAATTCTAAGTGTGGAAGATTAATGTAGATGCTACTTGATTAATGTGGATGTCACATCAATGTTGGTACCAAAGCTTGTAGGTGTTGGGATGGTTTTGGAGCTTGCAGGTAATGTTATGAGATTTGCTATATGTGCTCTTGATCTCTCAAATTCTTAAGAAGTTCTTAAGATATCTAGAAACTGATCTTGAATTTTTGTTTTAAACTCTTATTTATAGGCCTCCAATTTCAACTTAATGTTACTAAATCTAAGATCAAAGTCAAGTGTATTTCACCCAAAGTTGATCTAGAGTTTGAAAATGAAAATTTTGATCTTAATGTTCATAAAGTATGGTAAGTTGCACAAGTGACGTTGACGTTAGCATTAGTGTCACCAACACTTAGAAAAGTTTTTGCAATTTTATCCAAGTATTGATCCAAACCTTCCAAGACTTTGTTTGATGCATGAATTGATGTCAGATGATTCTAATATGCTACTAAGAAGCTCATAAGACCAACGGATGATGCCATATGATAAGTTGAAAGATGTAAGATATCACTTGGAGAGTCCAAGAATAGGTGATGCTGACATTGATGTTGGCATCAACATAAACATCACTAGTACTTAGTGAGATTTTTAAATTTATTCCCAAGTCATAATTTTGGACTTTGACAACTCTTTTTGACATCCAAACTGATGTCAAATGTCATGAAGATGATGTTTAGGAATCCATGAGGCATGCAATTTTAGTCATATATAAGGATTAAGGTTGAGGATTATAAAATGTAGCTTCTTGGAGTGTTGATGCTGATGTTGACATTGGTGTTAGCATCAATGTCAACTAGGGAGTTAAAAAAAATTCAATATGTTTTAGAAGTAAACTTCAATGACTTTAGGATGCCTAGACCGATGCTAAAATGAGTTGTAATGATGTTTATTGAATGCTAAGAAATCTATGGAACTATCGAGAGTTGTAAATGTTGAACTTGATGATCCTATGTAGTGTTGAACCAAGCATGGGGATGCTAATGCTAACGCTAATGTCAGGATCATCATCACCTATGTAAGTTGAAAATTTTTAAACTCTAATTGCTTAAACTACCTTCAAACTTGCTGAAATTATCATTTCAAGTAACAAAACTAATGTTGATTTGCTTGTAGGAGAGTCTAGAAAGCTAAGAATTGAGTGAAACTATAGGTGTGGAATGCTAAAGATGGTCCTACAGGTGCTAATGCTGACATTGACACTAGAATTAGCATCAATGTCATCCCTAGAGTTAGAAAAATTTTGACCCCAAGTGTCCTAAGGTCAAACTATCAAAATTGCTAAATTTTACCTATGTGATGCCATGGGAGATTAGGATGCACTGTTTAAGGTTTTGCATAATCCAATTTGATGCTAAGATGTAGTTTTGTGTAGGTGACACAAAAAATGTTGTCTAGGACTACATTTGATGCCAAATCTACCTTAATTTCAACACAAGAAAAACTTTGGTTTTTCAACTTTTTTGGGATTACCAAGAATAAAGTTCATAAGTTGGATTATGAACTAGGATGATGCTTAGTGACCTTTGAGAGCTAGGAATATATCTTGTGATGCTAAATTGATGAATTTTTATGCTTGAACTTATATATGAGATTGTCAAAACTACACTTAGTCTTAATTCATGGTGAGCTCGAAACATTTTTGTACATTACCCCCTCTTGATTGATGCTATTGAGATATCAAATGAGGATCCATTAAGAAGGAAATAGAGGTATGAATTGATGTACCTATAAAAAAAGTGGGAAGAAAGAGGCAAAAGAAGGGGAGAATGTTAGAATATCACTAATACACCAATCATGAGGATGGTGCTATGCTACAGAAGGAGGGCATGACTAGATACTACACACAAGATGGCCAAAAGGATGTCATTGATACTATTCATATCCTCTCTTGTTCATGCTCTTAACACACCATTACCGAAATGGAATTGAATTACTTAATCCTCACTAATGTTCTGATGAAAGTGAAGGAAAAGAGATGAGAAAGAGGAGTTAGAGAGAAGTATGAAAGAGGAGATGAAATGTAGAGTTGTGAAAATGAGAAAACAATAAAATAGAGGAGAAATGAGGAACATTGCCTGTACACTAAGATGAGGTGTTGAGCCACAAAAGTAGGATATGGCAAGATCCTGCTAGAACTCAACATACCCTTGCATGAAGTAAAAATGACAAAACACTCATTATTCTCTACATGAGGTAGACCATTGATAAACATCTGATGAGCCACGATATTGCATATGCGATATTACGTTCTGCTGCAATGTCTATAAATAAGAGGCAGCTTTTCCTTGTTCACTCATCTAGATTTAGACCCTTAGCCAAACTATAGCAATTTTACCATTCCAGAGTTAGAATAATTTCCATGTGCCCGCAGGAGGAGTCTTAAAGTGAAAGGATCTTTATTCGAGAAAATTGTACCTAAGCACACATTTGTGTACGGCAATAAAGACAAACTTTCTGATAAACCTTGCAGCATGTGGACTAAGCTAAATAGGAATTAATTATTGTTGAATGTTTAATTGCTTTCTTAGTTAATTAATATCTCTCAACCCTTGACTCTCCTAGTTAAGTGCACTCAGTACGACTACTTCGAGCACGTGTGTAATGCTTGGTAACTCAGTAACGAGTAGCGTTTGGTAATCCCAGTAGCGTTGCACTGGTTCAGGGTGTGTGCAGCAAGTGGGAACAGATACTGGTGTTAGGACAATTAGAACTTAGTTAGTGAATAGTTAATATAAGTTAGTCACTTAGTTCTCTTCACCCTTTCCCTATTAGCGTAAAGACATTAAAAAGATAAAAGATATAAAAATCATATACCTTAAGCTTACTTAACCATATAACCGTCACAATACAAGTAAGTTTGGGAACACAATGATTGATTAACCTTAAGTGTTCCATTTGGGTGTGTAAGCACTTAGTCCTTGGAGTTCGACCGGATCGCACGTGAGACACTCGTATTCGTATGGTTGAGTGTAGGGGTACCTCGCCACTCATCAACATCCTAACTATATTATGCTATAGAAGAAATGTTAGTAAAATGGGATAAATAGAGAGTAGGAGAAGTAGCTTAAATTGTATGAGGGAGATAGAAGACAGAAATAGTAGAAAATAAAGAAGAAGAAAGAGAGAGAGGAGGATCAAGATAGAGAGGGAACCAAAAATAATGTAATAAAACATAGGAGAAGAAAAGGGTTAGAACAAACCTAAGATGTATTCTATTTTTTAAAGCCTCAATTATAGTATTGTTTGAGATAATACCTATTCTTAGGATTTGGGTACTAATTCTCATTTGAGTCCACCAAGTAATATGCTCAATTGCCAAGGCTTTTGAGAATGATGAAGGGACCTTGCTAGTTTAGGAAGAACTTGGAAGTCTTAGTATTAGAAAAATGCCTTGGAATCAAGTTACCTTTCTTGATTTCTCTCAATCTGATGTTCTTTTCAAGATGATGACACATAGATGCTTAATAGTTCTGAATGTTAATTGCTACTTGCTTGTGGTTTTCTTTCAAGATATTTAACTTAATACATCATATGTTATCATTCTCCTCATTTCTCATCCAATTATTCAAGGCTAATTAAAGTAAAGGCATGTCTAACTTTACTAGGAACATAGCTTCTGATCCATATGTAAGTATAGAAGAAGTTCAATAGGTTGTAGTTTTGCAGGTGGTTTGATAAATCCACAAGGCATGGGATAACAAGGTAGAGGAAGAGAAGATTATCTAGAAGGTTACGATGGAATGAAGAAGAAGATTATGAAGAAGAAATAGGCTACGATTAAGGTAGTATTTTGTAATTGGTCAAGAAGTGGATCACTAAGGAATCTAAGAAGGTCCAACTCATGTATGACTAACCAACTAGAAAACTTTCCACTAGACCTATCACAAGAAACAGGTGAAGAAAAACATCATAAGAACGTAGAAAAGAAGTAGAAAAGACTTACAAAGAAGTATTTTGTATAGTCCAATGAAGTAATGACTTAATAAAGTACAAGAGAAGTTTGTGAAGTTAAATTTAGGAGGAATTTAATGAAGTTTAGTAAATCAAGTCTAGGTATATAAATTTGTAATGGATTGAGTTACAAACAACAATCATAAGTATATTATATCTTATAATGGAGAAATGAATATGAATCAAAAGAAGAGACACTGCTAGGAACAACAACATAAAAAGTTCTTAGCTAGGTAGAACTTGGAGATACAACAAGCCCAAAGATGATTTTATGAATTACCAAGATAAGGAATGAATATTAATTTATTGAATTAGTACAACATAAATCTATTCATTATAATAGGATTTGTACACACCTAGATCAATAAAACTTATGATACTTAGAACTTCCAAGAATTAAAAAGAGTAGTCATCATTACAAATAGAGCTATGATCTTATATTTCCATAATATCGATATTACTACCAGTTACGAAGAGTGAATCTTCCTATAAAAGATTCTAAGGCATTAACATTGTGTTTTATTACAAATGAAATGTAAAATCTAGCATGGTATTAGAGCTCAACATATATGAAAATAAATAAAGGGATGTGAATGATGCTGAATAACTCAAAGCACCAACAAGAGAAATTATCAAAGTAGAAGAGATTATTAGAATGTGAGTAAGAGAGATTACAACTTAGTATGATATTCAAGAAAATAAGTAAGAAGATTGGGCACTGTAAAGCTTTAGTCAAGAAAGCTAAGTCCATAAGAAAGTTATGAAGAAATAGAAGATAAGAAGAAATTGAACAAAGATATAGTGAAGATGACTTCTAATAATAGTAGTGGCCCCAAGCAAAGATTAGAAGACTAAGAAGATTTACATTGAGAAGATAAATTTGAAGTATAATCTATAAATTAATTCTGAAAAGGCATGTATAAAGAAAAATGATGCTTTAAAATAATCATAAAACTACCTAGGGAACCATAATTATGTCAAGAAGAAGAAACATAATTAAAATCAAATGAAAATATAATTAGTTTAGGAAGAAAATTAAAGAATAACTAAAGTTCCAATTTAAATATTCAGGAATTAGAGACTACAACTTGTAATCATGGACATCAATTTGCACCATTTTTCTACTTAATGAGGTACACATCAAGAAAGGATACATAGTTCAAGTTATAGGAAGGAGAATCTATTATACTAAGAGCATCAAGTTGGTAAGATTTGTTAGCCAGTAGTTTCTTTTCAAAAATAGCAAGTTGGTACCACATGTTAGATGAAATTTAATGAGAAGTATAATAAAAGGTGATTGAATTCAAATTGACCATTGAGATGAGAATAAGATTTGTAAGAAACTTACATTGAGGTTTTGATAGGCAATCATAAAACTCCAAGTCATGAGTACCAAGAGATAAGTCCTAACCATGGTCCCATTTTAGTTCAAATTTTGGCACTAATTCCAAAACAAAAATTTTATTCATAAATCTATCGTAAAAAATGATAGAAGAAGAATTTCAATTTCAAGAATATAGAGTGAGGATAAATGGAAAAGGCCCCATCATAAACCACAAGCACTAATCCACATGTTGAATAAGAAAAGAACAAAATACTAGAGAGGAAAACTATCTTAGATTGTAATAGAAATGGAAAGAATAAGATCATATAATAAGATCCCAAGATATCAAAAGTAAAATGTGAAATGATGTGATCATACACATAAAAATTCCTTTACTTGAATGATGGATTGATTTTGGCTTGGAAAGGATCTAAAAAGGTCCCCATTGGAAGTGTGGAAACCCATATCAAGGTTGTATAGATCCTTATGAGGGTTGCATAGCTAGAATTAAAGGCCCTTGTAAAGGGAGTTCAATCATGTACATCACTTGGGACTCATTTTATGTATATTATTAGCTCGAATTTCAAGGAAAACACTATGGACCAAGAAGTCATCATAATAATCAGTTCTAAATTTCAAAAGGTTGAATTCTAATACAAAGAAAAATCCAATCAGATATTATGAATAAAAGTATATGATGGAGTAAGTAACCCTATTAAGAATAA
This sequence comes from Gnetum montanum, assembly GCA_015680685.1. Taxonomy (NCBI): domain Eukaryota; kingdom Viridiplantae; phylum Streptophyta; class Gnetopsida; order Gnetales; family Gnetaceae; genus Gnetum; species Gnetum montanum. Next base: position 521,822 of record MNCI01003473.1, read on the forward strand.
AGGGAAGAAGATGAAATCATGACCAAGATTGCAAAATGAAGACATAGAATAATATATAATGAATCCCTAAAGTAAGAAAGGTTAAGTTTCATGTTTCCAAGTTCATGAGTAAAGAGGAGAAAGAAAACTTACTGTTTGGATATAGAAGACTTTATGATCACTCATGAATTTGTAAACATGCAAGATGAAGTCAAGAAACTAATGCTTGAAGAAGAATTTTAGAGTATACTCCTAAGTTAAGGTACAATTCTTAGTCTTTTAAATTAATACATTACTAGTTACAAATAGTTGTCATGCTTTAGTCAAGATTTACAAATCCTTACAAAGGATAAAAGACTGCAAGTTCTTTGTTCATAATATAAGGATAAGAAGAAAGAATAACATAAGTAGATCAAGTGGAATAACATGAAATAATATGGAACAATGAATAAGTGATGAAAAGAAGAATTATGAAACAATAACAAACAATAAGCAACGATGGAATAATTTGAATAATGGTGACTGAAGATGAAATTAGAAACAAGGAAGTCTCTATAATTCATAGATTCATAATTACAATACAAGAAACCAAAAGGTTATTAAGTAATTCAAAGATAAAAGAGGTGATGAAGGATCTAGTTTTCTAAATAAGATAAGAAAATTCAAGATGAGCCATTCATAATAGAGTCCAATTTCCTAAAGAAGAAGAAAAGATAATCTGGAAGGTTATGATGGAATGAGGAAGATGAATATGAAGAAGGGACAAAGTATGATTGAGGTAGTAGTATGTAACTAGTTATGTAGTGGATCAGTGAGGAATTCAAGAAGGCCCATTCCACATAAGATTGACCAACTATGAAAATTTTCACCAAGCCTATCACAAGAATCAAGTGGAGGCAGACATCATGAAGATGTATCCAAGAAGAAGAAAAGACTTATAAAGAAGTATTTTGTGAAGTCTAGTGAAGTTAAATCAATAATAACTTAATGAAGTACAAGAGAAGTTTGTGAAGTTAAGTTTAGAAAGAACTTAATGAACTTTAGTGAACCAAGTCCAAGCATAGAAAATCATAAAGAATTGAGTTATGAAAAATAATTATAAGTATACTATATCTTATGATGGAAAAGTAAATACAAATCAAAAGAAAATACATAGTAACATAAGAAGTTATTAGCTAGGTAGCACCTAGAGATACAACATGCCCAAAGATGATGTTATGAATTATTAGAATAATGAATGAATATCAAGTTATGGAATTAGTACAATGCAAATTTGTTCATCATTAAAGAATGCATAAGCAACCAAGCCAAATTAGTAAGAGTTAAGATATTAAGAACTACCAAGTATTACAAAGAGCAGTCATCATTATGAAGAATACTATGGTCTTATATTTTCATAATATTGATATTGCTACTAATTATGAAAAGTAAGTCTCCCTGTAAAAGATCCTAAGGCATTAACATTGTGTTCTAGTATGAATGTAATGTAAAATCTAACATTGCTACATATACTTAAATGTACTTGTTTTAGGATCGTTTATGCTTCATCATGACTTAGAAAACATAGAAAGATGCTCAATGTAGAAATACAATATAAAATACTAGGTTCAACAATGTAAAAATTCTTAGATTATTTACACAGAATGCTCTTTTATGATGATGAAAAATTTTTGAGAGTTTCTTAAGTTTGAGAGTTTTGAATGATGTCTCAGTACTATTCATCTTCTTCTAAGTTAACCAAGTATAGTAGGTTCACTCCAATTAATAAATCATCTTCCAATATTAAATCTAGATATTATGAAGAGATAATTAATTTTCTAGAAAATAAGAAAAATAGCTATCTTCAATTATTCAAGAGAAGATTACAATAGGATTTTCAAAATCCTCAAAATATTTAAAAACTCTCAAACACTTAGATGATGCTATGGACAATGAGGCTTTACAACAACATAAGGACTATTCTCAATGCAAGACATAGCTAATGGAGAATCTCTTCCATGAATTGGAACTAAGATCTTAACTCATAAGTAAGACCAAAACACATAGGCCAACATACAACACAATTGATCTTAGAGTTGCAACCTCTATGCACTCACGCCATGTGCTTTCCTTCTCTCTTGCTCAAGTTTAACATAAGAACATACATGACATCTCCTCTCCATATCTCCATATCTTATAAGCATGAAACAATAATATATTTGTTAAGAAAATAAGACAAGAATCTAAGGAAACCTTTCACAAGCTCAACTTGGAGTTTCAATGTTGTTTTTATCTCTTTTTACCTTCTCGTAGTTGCTTTCCATGATAACTATCACATTGAAGCTTTGAATGAGACATCTTTCAACCTTCCTAGACATTTACTTGTCGATTCCTAGATGATGTTGAGATGTCTTTCATTAGGGTGAGATGTATCCTCCATGATAGAGATGTATCCTCTACAGTTGAGTCATCTTACCAAAGATGTCTCCTCATCTACAAGATGTCTCCCATGAGAAGACTGCTATTCAAATAAGATATCTTCTCTAAATTCAAGATGTTTATCATAACAACCCAAGTCTTAGTCAAGACATCTCATAGATCTTCAAGACATCTTTTTAAAGATTGAAACCTGCAACAATAACTTGTAAGGAAAAGCACAAGGGAATTGAGAGAGGTGTTCCTACACTAGTGATGGGACACGATATTGCATGGGCCACAATATCGCGTACGCGATGTATCGTATGTGATATCGCATTGTCCCTGTGATATCGTGTATGTGATATCGTGGTCCACCACCATTTCTATAAATAAGAAGCGCCTCTCCCTTGTTTCACCATCTAGATCTAGATTCTTAGTGAAACTCTGGTAATTTTACCTCTCCAGAGATAGAATAATTTCCATGTGCCCACAGTAGGAGCTCCAAAGTGAACGGATCTTTATTCGAGCAAATATTGTACCTGAGCACAAGTTTGTGTACGANCTAGGTTAATTAAGGCTTAGTTAGTTAAAGTTAGTTACTTAGTCTCTTCACCCTTCACCTCACTAGCATAGGAGATAAAAACATAAAAGATATAAAAATCATATACCTCAAACTTACTTAACCATACAACCGTGACAAATACAAGTCTGGGAAGATAATGAACAATTAACCTTAAGTGTTCCATAAGGCATATAGGCACTTAGTCTATGGAGTTCGACCGGATTGCACATGTAATGCTCGTATTCGTATGGTTGAGTGTAGGGGTACCTCGCCACTCATCAACTAGCTCTCCCATTCTTCAAAACATGAAATCCTATGAACAAGAGAGTAAGGATTGAAGTGATCCCCCACTCTTGAAGTTTGATTCATGGATCCATACAACATCATCTATAGACTATTTATTTTAATGGATCACATATTCATGCCTCTTGACTCCTTGAGTGCTAGAAGCTTCCCTCCACTTAAGTACAATTATCTTCCTCTCTGTTGAAGGCTTGGACTAATTGATAGCCCCCTTTAACTCATTGATGCTACTTTATATGGTATCCTCACCAACAAGTCCATGATAGTGCACAAGATCTAAAATATTGAATACAAAAGACATACCAACATTTTTTGGTAAATCAATCTCAAAAGCATTATCATTAATCTTGGCCTTAATTTTGAAAGGTTCAATTTTCTTGGCTTTTAACTTGGAGAAGTTAATAACTCTTAACCACTTCTTCTTTAAGTACATCCAAACCAAGTCACCAACAATGAAATTTAGATTCTATTTTCCCTCATTTGTTTTAAGGACTTTCTCTTCAGTCTTCTTCTCAAGAATTGATTTCACTTGTGCATGCAGATTCCTCATCTCTTGCACAAGATGAGCACTAAGTTGAGCTTCACCATCAAAGCTCTTGAAAGTGTCCACCATCTTTAGACAAAATCCATAGTTCATTTCAAATGGACTTTTACTAACAGCCATATGAAAAGCATTATGATATAAAACCTCAACATGACAAAACAAGTTTTTCCACCTCTTTGGCTATCCATCACACAAACTTCTCAATATGCTTAGCAAGGATTTATTTACCACCTTTGTTTATCCATTAGATTGTGGATCATATGCACTAGAAAAAATTCAAGTTTGTCCCTAAAATTTTCCAAAGGGACTTCTAAAAGTGACTAGTGAATGTGAATTCTTTGTTACTAAAAATATTTAAGGGAATTTCATGCAACTTTACAACATGATGGAAAAACAAATTTACAACATGAGGAGCATCACTCACCTTCTTTCATGAAATGAAATATGCCATCTTGGAGAACCTATCCAAAACAATAAAATTTTATCATTTCCACTTTTGATTTTTGAAATACCACTCATAAAATTCATAGCAACTCTTTTCCATGGACCATTGGGAATTGGAAAAGGCATATAATATCCATCAACTTCTTTACCTCCTTTTAATTTTTGATAAGTCAAGCACTTCTTCACAAATTTTGAAACTTTAGTTACCATATAGGCTAAAAATAGTGCCTACTCACAAGTTCCAATGTTTTATCCTTATGTGACTTGCCATGACACTAAAATACTTTTTAATCAAAATATTTTTCCTAAAATCTTAATTAGGAACACATACCTTTCTATTCTTAAATAATAGTTAATCTTAAATATTATAGTCCCATCATTAGTCTATCCTACTTATCAATGGAACTTTGAGGCTTTTCCACACTTGTCCAAAATCACAATCATGCTCATACAAATTAGCAAAATCGCTCATACCTTCCATATGAGGCACACTGAAATTAATCACATCCATCCTAAAGAATACATTAGCCACCAAATTGGCTTTCCCACTCTTATGTTTTAGCACAAAGTTGAACTCTTGCAATTGTGCAATCCACTTCATGTTTTTTACACTCAACTTCTTTTAGGAACATAGGAATTGTAGAGCTTTGTAATTTTTCATCAAAGTGAACTCCTTGGGTAATAAATAATGCCTCCAATGCTTGATTGCTTAAAGAATAACATACAAATCCTTCTCATATATACTATATTTTTGCCTTGACTCATTTAATTTTTCTGCAAAGAAAGTAATAGGTTTGCCTTCTTATAAAAGGACCCCACCAATGGCAAGTCCACTTGCTTCCATCTTCACTTGAAAAAGATTTTGAAAATTTGGAATTGTAACCATTAGTTCATTGGTAATATTTGCTTTTAACAAGTCAAAGCTTTCTTAGATTTTATTATCCCACTTAAATTATATATTTTTATTCAACAAAGAAAATGCAGGTCACGAAATATCATTAAATTTTTTATGAACCATCTATAAAAACCTGCTAAACCAAGGAATGATCTTGCCTCCTTAACATTCTTGGGAGTTGGCTAATCCCTAATAGCCTTCACCTTGGTAGCTTCCATTTGAATTTGATTTTTTAGAAACCACATGCCCCAAATATGTGATTTCCCTCTTGAATAAATGACTTTTGTTCACATTGATCAACAACTATACCTTCTATAATTTAAGACACACCATTCTTAAGTGATCTAAATACTCTTCCCTATTAGAGTTATATACCAAAATATTGTCAAAAAAGACAATATAAAACTTACCAAACAAGCCCTTCAATACATCATGCATCAACCTCATGAATGTAGTAGGTGTAGTTGTGGGCCCAAGTAGCATTACCAATCACTCAAACAATCCATCCAATGTCTTGAAGGTTGTCTTTCATTCATCACCAAACCTAATTCTAATTTGATCGTAATCACTCTTCAAATCAACTTTGCTAAAAATTTCAACATTGATAAGGACATTGAGGATATCATTCATCCTTGGAATAGGAAACATGTACCTCATTATTATCCTATTCATTACCTTGGAATAAATGTACATCCTCCATTCATTACTATTCTTCTTTGGCACTGGCACAGCTAGAACTACACATGGTGAAATGGATTCCCTCATCAAACTATTTATAAGTAACTCATTTGCTTGCCTTTGTAATTAAGCTTGCTAATTTGGTGCCATTTAGTAAGCCCTTTTATTTGGAATTGTAGCAGCAAGAATAATATTAATTTCATGTTGTACATTACTCATTAGTGGTAGTCCATCCAATTCTTCCTTGAACACATTGGAAAATTTCTCCTTTAAGCCTAGCACATCTGTAGGAAGTTTAACTTGGACATCATCATGGTTAGATGAAACTATTGAAATAACAAAAAATCCAAAACCAATATCATCATGTTTCTTAATGTATTACCTCTCTCCTAGAAGGATTAAGGAAGCATTTAGTAAGCTTTGCTACCTCACTTGTTCAACTATCATGGGAATCAACCCATGGATTCCATTAGATCTAGACATACTCCACAAGTTTCTTAATCTATCAAACTAAGCACCATTATCAAAATTCCAAGGCCTACCAAGAATTACGTTGGCATAATCTATTGAAAGCACATCACACTTCACAACATCATGAAAACCTTCAATTTTTAATTTTGAAGTACATTGTTCCCTCACTTCTTGAGAGAAATATCTAATTAACCAATGCATTCTATAGGGTTTAGGATAAGAGTTAGTTGACAAACCCAATCTAGAAATTGCCCTAGAAGAAATAACATTTTTTTTGGCTCCCCCATCAATCAATAGATGAATCCATTCCTTACTAAGTAAACATCTAGCGCCAATTCGAAACAACAATTTTCTATCAAGATGATCTCATCTATTTACACTTTCCATGAATGCACAAGAATTTAATTCATAAACTTTCTCGATATTTGGAGCATTAGGATTACCTCTCTAAAGAACTTGGCTTGATGTCTTCTTCACCCACAAGGTTTGCACATCTTTTTCATTTGCTACGTTGTAAGGTGAACATTTCCATTGCTTGTGTTCCCATACTTCACACTTGAAGCACTGAGTCTTAGATGAGCTATTGCCTTGCCCCTTACCTTCCTTACCTTGGTCCTTCTTAGCTTTGCTATTATAATCATCTCTTTCTGTCTTTCTAGCTTGCATGTCATTCTTATCTTTACATTTTGATCTAGATCTCTTCTCAAATTTGAATCCATTCTTCTTCTTCTTGGAAGTTTATTTGCTCTCATTTTTGAATTCACTCAATTTCTTTTTAGCCTTAAGTGACAAATCACAAGGCTCATCTAGAGTTTGTGGCTCATAAAAAGACAACTCATGTTAATATGTCATTTTGAGACCTCCTAAAAAGATTGAAGCCTATTCATATTTGTCCTAGTCTACCTTAGCTTGATGGAATAGATTATAAAATTTGATATAGAACTCTTTGACATCCATGTCATCTTACCTTAGGAATTTTAACTTTATAATGGTAACTTACCTTTGACAAGACTGTATAAATTTCATTTTCAAACTATATTTCATTAAATTCCAATCTTTGATGGGTTAACCATTTTGTCTTTCATAACCTTGGGACTCCTTTTCTCACTAAGTAGAAGTTTTACCTTTGAATCTGAATTCAATAATAGGTACCCTAAAGTTATTTGGTGCCTTTTCCAACTTAAAGTGCTTCTCAAGTACCTTCAGCTAGCTTGAAAGTTTTCAACTCAATATATTAAAGTCTAGTAGCATTACAGAATGCTCTAGCAAGTCTTGCTTCATCCTCCTTGTCAAGCTTGATTGAAGAAGAAGTAGATACCATTGTTGAAGCCCTTGAAATTCTCATATGAGGAATAGAATTCCCACCAATTGGAATATTTATCTAATGGATTCCTATACTCGTATAGCTAGATTATCCTTCCTCATCATCTACTCTTCTTCATTTGAACATGCATGCTCACCATCCCCACATGTATGGATATGGCTAGGATCAACATTTCTATCTATCATCACACTAATTTCATCTAATTAAGAAGTCATCATCTGAAAGGTAGACTTCATGCTCTCCATGTCTCTATTTAGGGCTTGTACCTATTTCTTCTTAGGTGCCATCTGAAATTGATAAAATCCTCAACCAAAACCATGCAACAATCAACATAAAGCTCCAATACCAATAACACTAGAGTTGGTTCAATCCAATTAACAAATCACCTTCCAATATTAAATCTAGATATTATGAAAATATAATTAATTTTCTAGAAAATAAGAAAATTAGCTATCTTTAATTATTCAAGAAAAGATTACAACAAGGTTTCTAAAGCCATCAAAAAATTTGAGTAAATAGAATTTGGGTAATTGTGAAAAGCTAGTAGGCAGAAAATTTGGCTAAGTCTATTAAGAGGAAAACTAAAATTTATCTATGTGTAGGAGGGGAGATAAATCTAAAGTTAGGCATTAGAGATGAGGAGTGAAAGTAAGAGAAAAAGAAATAGTTGTGTTCCTAGAAACAAGGAGGGAAGATTTGTCTAGATTTCTATGGTGACACAAGGGAAAAAAATCTAAGTATGGGATCATAGGATAATGTTAGAAAAATTGCTTAAGTAATGGAGTTAGCATAATCTATGTGATGGGAGGTAAGGTTTATCAAAGAACATTGGAAGGATAAGCTTATGTGCTTGAGTCTTATTTTTAGTATTGCTACTTAATTCTTGCCTAGTTGGTTTTCGTAGTTTGAATGTTTCTTTTGCCTAAGTCTCGTTCGTTTTGGTTGTCTTATGAGAACTAATTGATAATTTTTTATGTTTTTTTTTTTTGCAAGGATGGGGTTAGTCATAGGCTCCTAGTGATTGATCTAATGTTCTTCTTAATTTTTGATTCATCCCCTAGGCTTACTAAGAGGCCTCAAAAAGTGAAAGCTTTTTCTATTATTGATGAGCGGTCCCTCTACCCCACACAAATTTGACTCGTCGGGGCTAGGCATTTCTCATAGTTCTACATCAATAATTTTCATGTGCTTGTGTGGACTTTGGTACCTCTCTTTGCATTCTCATACATACTTGAGAGGATATGTTGTGGTATTAGTGTAAAGTCACTTACATGTATCATCTAGGACTTGAGTGATGATATAATTATGGATGATACAAGAAAGAGTTGGAACATTGAACATAAGGAGTTGGATTATTTATGAAGGGATTACCCCTATAAATAGTTTAACCTTGATATCATCTTACTCATAGATCCCTATCATATCCAGAGTTTATTCAGTCTTTTTGGAATGCATATCACAGTCTCTAGGTATGTTGGTATGTTGATATAAAGTATTATTTATACTATTATTTATATCATAGTCATCAGGTTTCTTTTTGTGATTTGAAGATCTTGATATGGCTTGTTTTTCATGTTTTTCTTGCAGGTTCAAAGATCCTGATTGTAAGGACTACAACCTAGAGATGTTGGAGTAGATGCTATGTGAGGTGTCTTTAGAGAAAATTGGTGTCTTACTATATTTGATCAATTTATAAATAAGACAGAGGAGGGTCAAAAATATTGGTGGTACTAGGGATTCTCACAAGCCAATTTGATTCATGTTCTTTAAGATAAGCCTAATTTTGGTATGAGGGATAATTGGCCTAAGGGTTTCCACATCCACCTACTAACTATGGTTAAGCTACTCAATGTTGATTTTTATTTTTCACACTTAGTTTTATGATGGCTACACTGTGGTTTGGCTCTATCTGAATCTACATGAAAGATGTGTAGTAACTTATGTTTTGCTTTTTTGTAAACAAAATTAAGATTTCAGAGGTTATATACACTAGCTTGGAAATGTGAAGCAGAGAAACTTACAAGCAAATATACATACTACTCCTGCAAGTCACACATGATTGATGAGTGGACTTGGAAGTATCTTCCTAACTTAGAATGTGCAGGATTAATTTCTTTATTTACACTGAGGTCTTCTAACATCTCATCCATGAATGTGATTAATGTAGAGAGGTGTTACTTGAGCCAACAATGGTTGTTTCTTTTCCAAGTTCAAGGTAGAGGGGTTATTTTACTTTGAAACTAGAACTCATTAAGGCACTCATTCAACTTCCTTAATCTTGGCATGTATGCTAAGGGGGATGATAAGCTCTTATAAATTAACCAAAAGAAGATTCACAGGTAGGCTTAGTATAAAGATATGAGTGAGAACATCCCTAAGTATGACAAACATGATTTTGTGCACATGTATCATCTCTTTATTAAGAGGATATTTTATGGAAAGATTTGATTGTACAAGACTACTTTGTTGTTGAAGCTCTTAATCATCTATAATATCATGATCCATGAAACTCACTATGATTACACTAGTTACCTTGATTAGAATGTGTCTAACGAGTTGTGAAACATTGACATCATGGATGGTGAATGTTCTAGCAATTCCATGAACTTTAGTTTTTACTATTGGATGTTGTGCTAGTTTATAGAGTTGCTAGGCCATTCTAATTGCAAGGGGTAAGTGCTAAATAAAGAGAATTTCTCTCTTCCTATGTACCAAAGTGTAACAAACATCATGATGATCCTTCCTAAGGCACTAGGTGGTCCCATGGAGGTAGCATCATCATTATAGGAAGACATAGCTAAGTATTCCATTCTTGATAGTATGGTGTTATCTAGGAAGCGATTAGCTTGTGGAGACCTAGTGTAGGGGATGGAGGTAGTGAAAGAGTATGTCTTGGGCATCCAGGATGAGGGTTATACATTTAAGAAAATGAAAGTTATTTTTGTTGAGAACACCTGTGACTTGGAGGAGAAACTAGAAGCTGAAGTAGCCAAGGTAGCAGAGAGATTGGATAAGTTGGAAAAATATTTATGTTCTAATATATTGCTTTTATAGTTAGTATTTTTATGATTTTAATGTTTTATAATATTTTTATATTTTGGTTTTTTGCGTTTACTAACTCTCATTTTTTATTGATTTTTATAGTCATAGTTAAGGAAAAGAAGGAAGCGAAGAGGTAAGCATTGGCTAAAGTAGTAGAGTAGGAGAGAAGTAGAAGAGAAGAAGAAGAAAGAAGGGCTGAAGAAGAAGAAGAGAGAAGAACATGAGAGAAGGTTGAGAGACAAGCAAAGAATGAAGAAGAACATAAAGCTTAGGAGCAGTAAAAACAAGAGTAAAAGGAACAGTAGAAGCTATGAAGAGAAAAAAGAATAATGTCTTCAAATAGGAGCTATTCACAGATACATTGGGGCTTGATTTAGGAGAATGAGGTAAGATTAAGAATACTTCAAAATTTATATACACATGTGTTTTGTGTTAGGATAAAAATGACTAATGACTATTTCTAAAAATCATGAGTTGGATAACATCAACATGGACAAAATGCCATCCCCTTCCAAAATTGTTATTTCATCATCATTATGATTTGGAGTAGAGCCCTACTCCTAGGTGTTACCTCCTTGCTTCCAAGTGAAGAGGGAATATAGTGTGGTATAATAGGAGTTGGTATGATAATGGGGGAAGAAGGGGTAGAATCCAGTTTAGTTTGAAAAGAAGCCTTCTTTTATGTGCATGTTAAGATTCTAAGTAGGGATGTTAGGGTGGGTAGTAAAGAAGGGCCTTGGGATTTTCATGGAAAATATAATCATGATAGAGGAGGAATTGCATAGGAAAAAACAAGAGGATAACTAACAAGCCTGAATGATGTTGGCAAAGGGAGATAGTTCCTTGGGATAGATGAAGGATAAGTGAAAGGAGGATTTGTGTGAATAGGGTCTTCATCATAATGAGAAGTCATGTTGATGACTAGGGAAGCTCTATACACATGCTAAAAAGAGGATGAATTAATACCATTCCAAGGAAGGTTGATGGAAAAAGACTTTTTAGTCCTTGATGGATTTAGCTAGAATGATGAATAGGAAGCATATTGAATAGGACCCATTTGAATTATGAAAGATGACTTAGGTAATTCACCTTGTTTTTCAAGTAGAACATGAAAATTATTCTTAAATGGGCATTCAAGAAATCTTGAAAAATTTACATATTCTAATTACTAGGCTACACAGGTGTGTTGAACATGATCTCTTCTTTTTAGAATACCACTTGCACATCATCCTCGAGTGTGTTGCAATCCTCTATATTATGACCTATGGCTAGTAATAGAAAAACTTATTAGGATTGTACCACTTTGGAATAGGAGGATCTCCCTTCACTTGTTGTAATGGATCAATTTCCAACATTTAAAGTCTCTTGAAATGAATCCTCATTTGTTTAGAGACTTGCTTTATGATTATGTGCTTCTCTTTCAACAACATATTGTATAATTAAATATAGGTCATTGTAAAATTATGGTATTTTGACTTATTATTCTATGACCTCATTTTTCCTTTATTGAATAGGTTTTTCCCACCATTATTGGGCTTTAGATTTGGGTTCTGATTTCTATCATTATTGCCCACATTGTTGGATGATGAATTGGAAGTAGGTTGATTCATCGAAGCTACTATTTACCCTGCATTTTTAGGTAGACTTGTCTTTGTAAGTTGCCTTGTTGTAAAAATTAATCCACTCTAAATTATTATATTGAATTTTCATTGGTTGAAGTGATTGCATCATGAAGGCTAAGTGACATAAAATAGATCAATTTTCCTTCAATACAATCATTGGTAGGTTTCTCAAAGATATCAAATACCCATTCATCAAAGAAAGAATGTGTAAACTTCATGGTAGCAAATGCTCATCTAGAATTGAACTTGGAGATGGACTCATTATGTGTCTATTTGATCGTGAGGAGCTTTTGTAAAGTTCCAACCTTAGTAATGTTATACTTATATCTCTTCACAAAGATTGTAAAAAGTTTTTCAAGGAAGGTAATGTACCCATGAGGTAGAGACCTATACCACTTCAATGCTTTCCTAGTCAAAGAATTGGAAAAACTTCTAATCATAGTCTGAGGATAGTTAGGTAACAACATACACTCATTCTAAAAGATAATCATATGATTGATGGGATTAGATTTTGTTGACCTTTTCGTATGTCAAAACCTTATAGAAAATGGAAAATGTAAAAATGTATTTTTAATTGTAGTCTTGCAAGATCAAGAAGAAGAAAATAGTGATAAGACTTCAAAAGGAGAGCTGAGCTAGAACGAGAGCTATGTCAAGATGTCATCATGAGAATTACGAAGAAACAATGAGAGCCAGAATTCAAATAGAGTCGACAAGCTAAATAAAGATGTTTAGAGGACTATTGAGATGCAAAATGATAGAGGAATTCTCTAGAATTCAAAATGGTCTTGTAGAGTAGAGATCTCAATTTGATAGTAGATGTCTACCTCCTAAGATAGATGTCTATGGGTAGACATCTAAGTGTAGACATCTCTCTTGAATTAAGGTTGTTTGCAAAATAGACATCTCATCTTTGAAGTAGACATTGAAACTAGTCGTTTCATAAATTTCAAGGAGTTTTTGAAAACTCAAAGGGTATAAGACTAAGTCAAATTCTTGGAAAATAAGAAAAGCATTGTTCATTGCAAAATCCATCTGTGGCTACTCAAAGAGAATTTTTTTTTGTTCCTCATTTGTTCACCATTTGTATGTATTTCATGTAGTGAGCTTAATTTGCAAGGACTCTATAAATCAAGTTACACACACTCTCTAATCTTTTTCTCTTTCTTTGTAGCCTTGCAGGGCTAATGTGCTTCCTATGAGAAGGCATCTTCATTGAGCTTGTCAGTACCTTGAGGGATTGAGTAATTTTGTAGCAAAAAAATACTTTGATCTGGAGCTCACATTTGTAAATGTTTTGAAATCCTTTAAACCATATTTTGAGCTTGTTGGAAACTTGCAGGGTTGAGTGGTTTCACAATGATGAAACACTCTAGAGCGAAGCTCAAATCTTGTAAAGGTTGTGGTGCCCTTCAAACCATGTTTTGCTAAGGAATAAAGTTTGGAGGTGTGCAAGGGTTCTACCCTCCAAGTGTGAAGATACCCAAGTTGGGAAACTATGTAAAAATTATGTGTGATTTTTGGTGGCTATAATGGTTTTAACTGGGGCAGTTATTCAACCCCCCTTCTAAGTTCTTAATCCTCAAGTGGTATTAGAGCCAGGAACTCCTGGTTTTGAGTGTAATAACTCAGGAGTGAATGATGGAAGAAGGGTCATAAATCAAGTCGCCATTGTTCAATGGGATCACCTTTATGTGCTAGAAGGCTTAAATGCAAGGGTTCTTTAAGTACGTAAGGTTCTTAGTTTGGACATTCATCTTGGATGGATGCATTCAACTCATCAACAGTAAAGGTAAGAGTAGTGGTAAAGTAATCTAAAAATTCAAATTTTGATACCTTTTTTATGGAATGTTGGATATATGGTGGAAGAGGCCATATGGCCTCCAAATGCCCCAATGCTTCCAAGTTACAAGAGAAAGAGTATAGTGAAGAAATGAGAAATAATAACATCTATACAAGTTGGGATGATGAAGAGGAAACAAGAAACACACCCAAAGATTTACATCTGTTGTGCATAGGCTTGATCAATCGAGAACTCATCAATGATCCATTATTTTATGATAAAGCTCAAGAAGATAAGAAGGAAAAAAATATCTACAATAGCTGGGATGATGAGTTTAGTGAAGAAGAATTTGATGACCCATCAACAAACTCACATCTTGTCTACATAGCTCATGCACATGAAGCTTCCATCTCCAACACTGTAGAAGAAAATGAAAAATGTGAAGGTAAACTTGAAGAAAGGTATGAGCCACTATGTAATGAATTAATGTATGCTCACAATTTTCTTATTAAGATGAAATAGGCTTAAAAATAGAAAGAACTAGAAATCTCTCAACTAAATCAAAAATGCGTATATCTTGCAAAGGAAAACTCAGACCTAAAGGCTAAGAATCAAAATCTAACCCTTTCCTATGAGTAGGTTAACAAAGCTCTTGCAAATTTGAAGCTCATTAATTATAGGATAACACAAGAGAAGAAGACTCTACAAATCATGCTAGAACAAGGTGGAGATCCAAATAATGGAAGAGACAATGAGACAAGCAATTCATCAAATGGGAGGTATACACACAGGTTTGGACATGCAGCCCAAATGAGAAAAACTATGAATTATTTTTGTGGAAAATATGAGCATGAGAAATCTCATTATCATTTACAATTAAAGAATTATGAATCGACTACATGGTCTTATAAAAAAAAGCCTAGAAAGTATGAGTTGTTGGTTAGAAATGTTTGGAAGCCCAAGGTGATAAAGCTAGAGGAAGAAACTAGAGACTTAAACAAACATGTTAATGTTGGAAAAGGTAAAGATCATATGCATGCTAAGGAGGTACTCCATAATAGAAGATCTCATCCTAAATTCCATTAATCATGCCCATGCCTAGATGCAAGCAAGGTAAGTAGGTTTATAATTTTTTCCTTGATTTGCTAATTTTTTTGAATTGGTTTATCTTTAAAAATATTAGTGGCTAGAAAATTGTTGAATGGATGCTACTACAAATCTTTATTTATCAAAAGAAACCTGCACTTAGTCTTACAAGGTATTAAGTTATAGATGAAGTGAAATAACTTTAATGAATATTAAGTTAGCTTATCTTAAGAAAGGATCAATGAACAAGAACCAAGAATATTCAAGGTAAGGTCAAGTAAGTTTGATTATTAAGGTCATATCTTAGCTATAGAACATATATGTCTTATGATCCAACTCATATCATTATGATGTACATTATCTATTATATTGTAAGGCTATCATAAAAGTCCAAACTATTTTTAAAATTTTTTTATGGGTGATAAAGCTTCAGTGAAGTAAGAAAATACTTCAATGTAGAGCTCACATTTGTAAAGATTGCAGGATCCTTTAAACTAAATTTTGAGCTCTTTGGAACCTTGTAGGGTTGATTGGTTTCACAGTGACAAAACAGTTTAGAGTAGAGAAAAAATCTTATAAAGATTGTGGTACCCTTTAAACCACATTTTGCTAAATAACAAAGTTCAGAGATGTGCAAAGATTCTACCCTCCAAGTGTGGATTACCCAAGTTAGAGAATCATGTAAAAATTATGTGTAATTTTTTGTGGCTATAATTATTTTAATTGGGGAACTAATTCAACGCCCGTTCTAAGTTCTTGATCCTTAAATTCCTAATTATACTTGGTGAAATTTGGAAATGATACCTCCTTCGGAACTTGGGTAGGTGGGATTAGTGGGCTGATAAGGTCAATAAGAAGATTAGCAATAGATACTATAAGATTATCCCTTGTGTAATGTAGCAACTTTCATGATTTGGTCTTTGTTTGCGTACAACTTCGAAGCAAAGTCTTCTAATAACAACATTAATTATGGAGGAATTCCAAGAATATTCTAAGGAGGGGTACTTGACATGGGATTGTAAGTAGATAAAATTATTTGAACATATGTCATGACATTTAGAGGTGCTATCATAATAACATTGAATGGAAAAATGTGAGATGTAGATTATGGAAAAGATAAGGAGATTAATGACTATTGTACTAGTATTAAATGAGGTAATGCTTGGAATGGGTTAAGAGGTGAATTCATGCTTTTTATTAGTGATGAGAGAATACGATAAGCTATACCTCTATTTGGGAATAGACTATGGGAAAAAGGTAAATTAATTATTGATGAGACTATGGTAGTAGGATTGAATAAAATAGGTGGTGCAAGGATAATAGTTTGAGATGCCAGAATGAAGAATGGATTGGTAAACCCAATGAGGTTTACATTTTGTAGAGTGGGATTGTGTGATAGATGAAAAGGATCTGTAGGAAGAGAAACGTGAGGATGCTCCTCCTCATCACCATTGTGAATGTTGATGTCATCACTTTGCTAGCTATGTTGATCTTGGAACTAATAGTTTCTATTGCTAATATTGATGTTGGAAATTTTGATTAGATGATATCCAATAATGCTTCCCATTGCTTGGACTTTATTCCTAGTGATAAGATATTCTACTAGTGTAACCTATTCGAACAAAGTTAGCTTGATGTGATGGTTTGGATTAGGTAGAAAAGAACCTAAACCATTGACTATTTCATAGGTAGTCATCCTTCTTAGCTAATTCTCAAGAAATACAATCTCAATTCTCACTTGGAATATGAAATCTTCTAGTCATGCTGCATCATAGGTACTATAAGAGTTTGTGTCTTTCATGTCTTTATTAATTTACAAATTTGGAAGTTGTGAGAGGATTTGGAAACTTGGCTAGACATCAACAAGGGTCTCTTACATATACACACTTAGAAGAACATAAGGTTAAGTACAAAATGAATAAACTAAGTAAAAATGAAAAGGATAAGAAAAATTCTAAGTGCTAGAAAAGACCTATATGCTACTAGGGGATAGGTTTGAAATCCTAGAAATCCTATTGGCCCTCCTTCTAGTACTAAAAATATTTTTACAAAATTATTTTTTTAACTCTACAAGAACACCTCCATGAACTATGTATCAAAGTAGTTAATTTATAGTCACAAACAATCTTTAACTCAATATAACCATTACTAAGTCAATAATGATGGTGTGATGGGTTATGAATCCCTAATCAAATGTGGATTTAGTTTATCAAATGCAAACTAAGAACATAGAAGAATAATAAAAACGTATGATTTAAATACTAAAGAAAACATAGCTAGGTATTTATTGCTAAAAAAATAACTAAGTATAAGTATAAAATACACTATGAGAGGTAAAATGAAACAAAGTGTAAAAACATGAATAGAGTAACATAAAATGGTAGAATCTAAGATGCTACGATATGGGTGAAGGCCGTAGGTTTCCTTCCCAAAGAATAGCATGCTTTATTACTAAAAAAAATGAGTGTTCACCTCCTAGGGAGGGCTAAATTATAAGTGTTGAAGTAAAAACGTAAGTGGGATGAACCTAAAAATGAAAAACCCAATTTGTGAGTAAAATATAGGTTTGAAAAATGAAATTGAACCACTAGAGGATGAGGATATAGATGGAGAAGTTGTAGGAGCAACCAAAACGAGGTTGTTTTGGCTAAGTGTTCCATTAGTGATGCCAAGGTTGAAAAAAATTCTAACATTAGAGAATGATGTTGAAACTTGAAAAAATCTAAGTCTAGAGGATTTATGTGGATGTTGCTTGATTGACGTAGATGCCACATCAACGTTGGTGCTAAAGCCTAAAGAAGTTTGAGTGGTCATGGACCATGTAGGTGATGTTATGAGGTCTACTATACATACTCTTAATCTCTCAAAATCTCAAGAAATAGATCCTAAAGTTTTATTTTAAACTCTTATTTATTGGCATAGGGTTACCAAATTTAACTTAGAGTTACTAAATTTGAGCTTGGAATTAAGTGCAATTCACACAAAGTTAATTTGGAGTTCAAAAATGGAAAGTTTGACCTTTGTGTTTGGAAAGTAGGATAAGCTGGATAGGTGATGCTAACACTGACGTTAACATTAATGCTAACATTAGCATTAGCATCACCAACACTTAGAAAAGTTTTGGCAACTTCACCCAAGTGTTGGTCCAAGCCTCTCAAGACTTTGTTTGATGTCCAAACTAATGTCGAATGGTATTAAGATGCTACTAAGGAGCCCATAAGGCCAAGGGATGATGCTGAATGTTGAGTTAAAAGGTACAAGATATCAGTTGAAAGGTTTCAAAAGTATGACATTAACTTTGTTTCCAAGTTGTAGTTTTGGACTTTTGAGACCTCATTTGATGTTCAAACTAAGGTTGAATGCTACCAAGACGATGTCTAAGAACTCATGAGGTTTGAGATTATTGTTGAATGATGGGGATGAAGGTTAATAATGATAAAATATAGCTCCATAAAGTGTTGACATTGGCATTAGTATCAGCATTAGCCAATGAGTTTGAAAAGTTTCAATTGATATCAAAATAAGTTGTGATGGTGTGTATGAGATGTTGAGAAGCCTCTAAAATTTTTGAGAGTTATAAATTATTGAACCTAATGTTTATGTAGTGCTAACATAGGCATGATGAAGTTGATGCTGATGTTGCTGACATCAACATTAGTGTGACTTGTGTAAGTTGAAAAATTTTCTAACTCTAACTCCCTTTGAACTTATTGAAATAGTCATCCAAAGTACTAAAACTAATGTCAATTTGGTTGAAAGAGAGTCTAGGAAGCTAGGGAATGAGTCAAAATATAGGTGTGGAGTGTTGGAGATGGTACTAGAGGTGCTAATGCTAGTGTTAGTGTCATGGTCACACCTAGAGCTTGAAAAATTTCAACCCTAGGGTTCCCAAGTCAAACTATCAAAATTACCAAATTTTAACCTTGTGATGGCATGTGATATTTAAACAAGTCTGGATTATAACATTTGAGTTTATTGTATTAGAAAATAGTCTATATATATGTAGAGTCTATTTTTATTTCAAACAACATTATAATGTTATAGCCAAAAACTTGTATAATTGGTTTTTGTTTCCTCCATTGGTGCTTGGTCAAGTTGTAGAGTCTATCTTTATTTTTCATGCAAATATAATAATTGTCCAATAGATCCTATGGGTCTTTGGACATAATAAAGCTTCAATTTCAATTTCAATTTTATATATGTATCTTAGTTGGCCTCATTATATTATGGAATGCTTGACTAGTTAACCTTGTGGCTTTTAGGTAAGATTAATAGACACTTGAATATGCTTGGCCTAGGTAAATGGCATCTTAACCAAATAACATATTGTCTATGAAGGTTGCACTCTACTAGAATAATTCATGTACTCAATTTGCAAATCTAAGAAAAGCTTTGAAGATCATTACTATTGGTAAGTAATAAACTCTTAGCATGACTATGATGCTCTAGCACAAGTAGTTTTTGGATTGATGAGATACTATGATCTCAATGTCTTTATATGGAATAAGGTATATTAGTAGATTTTGCAAGTTTGTGGGTGTGGGGCTACTTCTCTAGAGCAGAAAATCCCCAAGATGGTCCCATAAGCCCATTGCCATAGTAAGAACTAAGAAAGCTTTAAAAGAAAATTGAAAAATGAGTGTCAATTAGTCATTCATGTGGCTATAACTAGCATGTGAGTGAGGAGCATTGTTATCTTTTTTGAGTTGGTAGTCTTTTTGGTAAGTTAACCTTCTTGTGTTATTGTAATGAATAACTGCTCAAATTCATCATTAGTCCTTCATTTATCATGAAAACCCTTTGAATAGAGAAGCATATCAAGATTTGAGGTTGGTATCTTTTATCAAATTAGGTAATATAGAAACTTAGTACTTTTTAAAGTTGACAATGTTTGAACTTCCCCAAAGAAATGTACACTCTTGGTACATCCTAAGTTTTGTTGTAAGGTCATTACTTTCTTCAAGAAACAGAGAGTTGTAAGAAAGGGCTGAATGTTGCTAATTCTCTTGTTTCCTTATTGATGAGTCATGAAGTTTTTGGCTATGATATCGCATACACAATATTGCGGATGTGATATCACAGCCTAGACACGATATCGCGTACGTGATATCGCAATCTACTTCCTCATCTATAAATAAGAGGTAGGTAGATTTAGTGGGGAGTCTTAGGTATTTTGAAGTTGAAGTTCAGTAGTTTTGTAGAGACTCTTGGTCAGTTTTCTTCTCAACTCTTTTCTCCTAGTGCATGCCCATAGTGTGGTGATTGTAATTGTATGGCATCCTTATTTGAGTGTGATGTACTTGGACATGCACATGATTGGCAATAAAGATCGAGATTACTTCATCATTGCAGCATCCACTTAACTTAATTATTTATTTAATTGTTATTTATTGCTTTCTTAGTTAATATCTCTTCACCTTTATCTCCTAGTAACGCAGAATCAGTACAGCTTAATCACGAGCATTCAAGTGTGACTACTTGGTAACCCAGTAGCGTACTTAGGCCATGCACTTGGTAATCCCAGTGGTAGTCGTGCACAAGGTCCAAGATGTGTACGGATAATTAAGGAATGGATGCCCATCGCACTTAGGCTAGTTAGATTCTCTATCTCTCTCTCTCTCTCTCTCTCTTTCTCTCTCTTAGTTTAGTCGATATTATTTACCATCATACCCAAGAGTAGCATTAGTGTAGGAACACATCATACACCTCACTCTGGACTAAACCATATGTGACAAAGCTAATACTAGTCCAAGTGGGAAGACATCGAACTGCGATCTAAGGGTAACTGTCTAGATACCACAACTAGTTCGTCTGCGGAGTTCGACCAGATTGTGCGTGAAACACTTGTATTCGTATGGTTGAGTGTAGGGGTACCTCGCCACTCATCACTTACCATGAACAAGGCATTATGGAACACTTGGAATGTCTCTTAATGATGCTCTAATGTTAGCAAAATGTCATTGGCTTGTTGACTCTAAGAAATGATATGGCCCATACTATTTTATCTCTTCACCTCCCCTACACTCTTCCCTCTTAAAGAACTATGTGTTTGATTTCATTCTAGCCATAAATACATATACAACCTAAATAGGAAGAAGTTGCAAGGTAGTTCTTTTATGAGAGATTGTGAGGGTCTAGGGTAACCCACCTACTAAAGATACATCAATGACATCCACTAATGTGCGATAGTTTATTGTATCTAAATAACTTATCTTAAAAGTAATCTGGTAGGCTTTAGGTTACCATATGCGGTGAGTCTCCGAATGTAATTCTTAAACAAAGTAGGCATAATTCTCAAGTCTTTCATGTGAAGAAACACAAAGAAATTCCATGTTCATCCATGAAAGCCAAGGAAGGGAATTCAAAATCATAAAACAAAGGCACATTTCACTTTTTAATGGTACAAACACACATAGACACAAATAAAGGGAATAAATTGTCTAACCCAACAATCAATCATTCACAGAGTAGCAATAAGGCTAAATCCATAAACAAAGCCACAGCTAAACTCTGGAATAATAAATCCACTTTTTGATCACCTACATGTGTGTTGTTCAAGTCAAAAGAGGCTTTTATGACAACCTTGTAAGCTAATGAGTGGTCCATTGAAATAACTTTTATAAGGAAATTTAGCAAGGTTAACTCCACGATTGTAGGTACTGAATTAAAATTCTTAATTTTTTGTAGTGATATAGTGGAGGATGTTTTAAGTGTCATGGAACTATTTGCAAATGATTGAAGTAAATGAAATGTTCAAATGTTAAGCTTGAGGGGTGGTGTTAAAGATTTAGTATGTTTATCAAAATTCAACATTTTAAAAAACTTATATAATGTGTTTACTGTGGTTATATATTATTATCACCATAGTGATGTCACCATCATGGTGAAGTACCATCCTTTGATTTAATATATTATCTATATTAATTGCTAATTAATTAATTTTTAACCAATAAGTATGCCTTGAAACAATTGACATAACACTTACACTAAGACTATAAATACTTATGTGTATAGAAAATTAGTAGTATAAAAAAAGTGTATTTAGTTTGCATCTCAAATAAATCCTTGTTTTTCTCAATTTACATGCACTCAACTCTATTTTGTAGTGTTCACACATCCCCAATGTTGTTACCAAATAGGTTGATTGTACATCAACCAACATCAATATAATTGTTTATTAATTCTTCAACCTTGTAATTACATTGATCATAGAAAACTTAATAGGGTTTTGGCTATTACATTTGGTGAGGTTCCTTAAATTAAGTTACATGGAAGGTAATTCCTGCAGAGTAAGTATAATTCCCAAGTCTTTCATGCGAGCAAGTCCAAAGAAATTCCATTAAAGGCGTCTAAAGTGACTCGGGAACATGGTTACCATGAATTTTTTACTGCCATCGCCCATGAAAACAAGGAAAAGGAGATGCAAACCCTAAAGCAAGAGCAGATCTCACTTTTTACTGGTACAAACAGACATGGACCCAAATAAAGGATGTAATCTTCCTAACCCACCATGAATCGGTGGACGACAAAGCAGGACTAGTCAAGGAAACCCTGCAAATGCAATGATAAATCTACTTTTTAAGGCATTTACAAGGAAGAAGGACTAGTCAAGGAAACCGTGAAGGGCAAGGGCCTGCCCACATAAAAAGGAACGTCCGCGTGCGCTCAAATTTTTTATTCTTCATCGTTGCTGCTGCATGTGAGCTGTTCCAAGTCAAAAGATGCTCTTCTTTTCATTTTCGTTTCAGACCGTGCAAAGCAAAAATTTCAGGCAGGGTTACATTTTTAATAGTTCCATTGAATTAATTAATGATGGGGTTAATTGCTTTTATGATTGCGATTGCGACTTGGGTTAACTTGTTTTGTTAGGAAAGTTGTAGACAACGAAAAAAATATATAAGCCAGATTTTGTGTTTTCTGTTTGCTTTTTTAAACCTCAAATTCATTGATTAGCTGATGCACATATTTCAGGCTCTTTAATTTGGAAAGTAACAACGTGCAGGGCGCAAGGAGGGAATTAACTATTATGTAGGTCATTTATGCCGGATCATGCATCTGAGCTATGCTTATATGTCTCTGGTCCCTCCGCATGTTGGCCGGTGCCATCTCATCTATCTTAGATGACCATCATCAGCCATGCTTATGTGTTTTTGGGTCCCACCCCTGCATGTCAGCGGGTTGCTAGCTCATGCATCTTGGATGACCATCATCAACCATGCTTATGTGTCTCTAGGTCCCACCCATACGGTGGGACCCAAGAACACTTGTTTAAATAAAATAAAAAGTGCTTTCATTCTTATCCAACGGAATAACATAGCAGCATGCATTTCAAATCTAAAGCAAGAAGTTAAGGTTAGGATTCATTTTATTAAGTGATAATCATTTGTTTTTGCTGTTAATTAATGTTACTAGTTGTTGCATTTAGTTCATGGGCTAATGTCCAATTCTGCAAATAAATATGCATTAGCATTTTTTTTCCTCAAATTCGACAACTTTTAAGTGTGAATCCAAAGTTTTTTAAGTTTTTTTATTTTTAAGTACAAACTGGTCAAAATTGGCTCCTCCATGCCATGGTTATCCCTTCATGTTTTCCACACTTTGGATTTGGATTTTTAATGGAAGAAATTCTTATGATGATGCATGGTTTCAAATTTATTACTTCCCCAGGGACAATGTCTCGATTGAATATTTATTTTCATTGATAAAGCTTTCTACCTAATGTGAAATATTATCTTAAACTAGCTTAGCTGAGAGATATATCTTCGAATAAAACTAAAGTAAGGAGGAATCTAGGTTTAGTTCCAATTAGTATACCAATATGTTAATCTAGCAAATATATTTAAATTAATATTTAATTCTAAATATTTACAAGAAATTTAATTTTTGCTCTTTGTTTGCTTAATTTTTTAGAGGGTAAGCTTAAGTTTACCACAACATAGTTGTGCGAGCTAACCAACCAATCAACAACTAATGCTTAGTTCTTTGTTTTCTTAATTATTTGTAAATGAGATTCTATTTTTTGTTGTTGCATCCTTACATATTGATTTTTTTTCATTTAAGAAATGTAAATATTATTCGTTAGTATGACATTGATTTTTAATGCTCTTACCACTAAGCTAACACCTCATTACTTGTATAAATTCCTAATAATTCTTCCATAATCATAAGTTAAATCTTACAAGAAATTAGTTAATTATGTCATAATTTTAATAGATAAATCCTATATTTTTATCTCTCTCAAATTTAAATAAAGGTTAAATTATTGAGAACAAAGTTATGATTTATTGTTGAATTTTGATTTCAAATATAAAACACTTTGGGGTTTCTTTTAGAAATTAAAAGTGCAACTTTAAATGAATATAATTATTCAAACAATACTTGTATTAGATTCATCTATAATTATTCTAATATGTCATGTTGGCTATATGTCTTTGGGTGTACTTATAGTCAAATTGTTTCAATTCCTAATCGTTCCAAAAAAAAAAGAAAAAAAGGAAAATAGAAATAGAAATTTGTATATGTATTGATACATAAAATTATTACAATACAAAGTGTTTGTAACATCAAGTGAAAATAACCCAAAAGCGAGAGGAATGTTATGAAAAGTAAAACCTTTGAACAATTTTAAACATCAATGAATATACATTAAATTATGTTACCCAAAGAATAGCACTAGACAAGCTCATTTCAACAACATTCACAAACTTAAAATATCTAACAAAAATGTTTTTATGGTATCCCAAGTGTAATATCATGTAAAGAAATAACTACACTTCAACTCAAGGGATACCAACATGTCCAACAATAATCTATTACAAAAGAACTTAACATGAAAGTACATGATTGTTACACCCTTCGTGTAAGAAGCCTAACAAATAGTCCAAAGGGCAATCTATCATCAATGTGTCAATTTACATCCAAAATACAAGGTGGTACCTTATCAACCGTTTTTCTTCATACAACAACTCCTACCTACATAATAAGGTAGATATGACCTATTATAAAACCATCATACCACAAAGTTAGTTCATGGCTACCATAAGTAGATGTCAAACCTACAACCTCCAACCTGCATTCTAAGAAATGAGTGACTAATCTTCTACACTCCAGACTCAAGATCAACAGTATTACAATGAACTATCTGTTGTAGTTTAGTACTTAAAACTTCCATTCCAAGAAATCAGCGAGGACTCCTCTACATCCAAGTTCAACGGCATTACAATGAGCTTTCTACTCTAGTTTGTTTGGTAAAGAGCAATGAGCTTTCCATGTAAAGGGAATAAAAATGCAAAATTAATGCACTAACAACAGTTGCACGTACGTTAATTATGGCGCTCGTATCGCTGCTCATTAAGTTTAAAAACTTCACTGTTTTTTTTTTCTTAAACTTTCATTTACCATCACAAAGGCAGAAGCTTTTCAGGGTAAAAAGAAAAAAAATCCCCCTGAAAATTAATTAACCAGGGCAGATTGCCAATTGTGATTGCCACGATAAGACGTGCCTTTGGTTGTTTGTTGTGTTCATGTCAATATATACGGGGGATTTTGTCAATTTTTTTAAATTGGCAAATACATTGATTGACTGATGCACACATTTCAACCAGAATTTGGTGCAGGGAAAAAAGGAGAAAAGAAAAAAAGTCGAGTGTTGCGGTGCTGATCATGGTTTATGACTTGTTAAGGCCCTAATTATCATTAGCAATTAAGAAACCTGAAGTTGCTGCATTTCTTGTTTTAGCAGCCCCATTCTACAAATGAGGCCATTTTGCAAGGATTTGCTTTCATCTCTTGTTTTGTTGCACAATTCTGCAACTACCTCTTATACGTTAAACTCATATGTCTAAACTTCGAAGTTTGTAAGCTTGAAACTAGGCCACAATTGGCTCCTCTTAGCAGGGTTATCTTTTGATGCTTTCATTCTTGCATGGTATGTTAAAGCATTTGTCAAGCTTTATCATTTTAAATGAAAACGTTCCAATGATGATAAATGGCATGAAATTCACTTCCTCACCTGGGACAATGACTATTAAATATTACATCTACCTTCAATTATCTTACCAAATTGTAAATAAATTCATTTTAAAATAAAAAAAAGATGTGAAAGTTCAAGTTCACATTGAGTTATTGTCTTTAAAAAAAAAACCTCATCATGAAAGGATTTTGTGGCTTAGATCTACGTAAAGTTGTAAACAAATATTTTTTAATATTATTTATGATTTTTTAAGTCCCATTAAGTATAGGAATATTACCACCAAGCTTCATTTAAGTTCTCATCATTTTAGAATTGATAGTGGAAGATGGATTCAACTCCCTGAGAAGAGTGCATTTGTAGGTTGTGCATATCAGGAGCCCTTGAAGATGAGTTACATGTATTTCTTTCTTGTGTTATGACTACTCATTTGAGACAACGTATGATTTGTTTTTGATGCCCACATTGGTGCTTGGTCAATTTGTAGAGTCCATCTTTATTTTTCATGAAAATGTAATATTTGTCCAATAGATCCTATGGGTCTTCAAACATAATAAAGCTTCATTTCATTTCATATTGAATGAATTACATGACTTAGATGCTTTTTATGTTGTTGGTTAACTTGTTAACTTCTTGAGCTATAGTCTCGATCTTGTAGGTAGCATAATTACATAATGTGGTACAATGATGACCTCTCATGGCAATTGAGTTAAGTATTAAGATAAATTATAGGGAAATTAGTGCTCTTGCTTAAGACTATGCAGTATTGATTTTAAAGTCTTGGATCCATGACATTTGAATATAAATATATTAGTTTCTTTATTGTGTGCAAATATCTTGGATAATAATGATTTGTTTACCTCTTGGTGCATTGGGGAGTACAAATAAAGGACAAATTATGGATAATAATTTCCTTTATATTGTAGGTAGCATTTTGATAATTAAGTGTATTCTTTTTTGTGGCATACCAGATACTATTGGTTCAGGAGAGGTTATTTATTTGAGGTCATACTCATTATGAATGTTGAATGTTTGATGTGTTAATTTTATTAACAGCGCAACTAACTTCATTCATTTCAATGTGATTTTATTAAGTTTTATCTTATTCTATCAACATACTTCTATTTTGATAGTGACCTAGATCATTACATCAGTTAAAATGTGTAAAAATTAGTTTCTAAGTTAGCATAAATTCAAAATGTGATTGTCTAAATCCTTAAACCCTAGGATAAGAATGAGAATGAGAAATAGTTATCCTATTTGTCAACTTATTATGTAGTCCATTGTTGCAACTTTCAGTTACTACTATCAATATTCAAATCACAATAATCATTTGCCATATAGAAAACAAAAATTTTTATCAATAGACTAATTTCTTAGTGTTTAGAATTTATTTATACCTATTCATTAGTTCGACTTGATTGATGATGGTTCCTAAAGTTCTACAGTTTTGCGAGTAATTTCTTGATATGTATTCCTTATATATCATTTGAAAAATTTAGAATATCAACTTTATATCAATGTTCTCAGAGCAAACATGGGAAGTTGTGCCAAAACCTACATGTTAGCTTTATTAAGATGGTGCTATACTTCAGTTTGAGGAAATGATTAGAACCTACATTAGTTAGAGTACTAGTTAAGATTGAATTGTTATGCTTGTATTCCTAAACAACTATGAGTGATGAGATACTGCACTATAGTTTCATTAAGAAAATTGTAATTGTCTTTCAAATTTCATTGTGTCCCCAGTGATAGTATACATGTATGAACACATTGATGATGAGTTTGAGGCTAGGCCAATAGGTTGTAAATTTGGTTGATTTGTGTATGGATTCTTTGTAAAGCCCCAATTTTGTAGAAGAACACTCTAATACCAAAGAATTGTCATCCTCTATAAAACATGCTTTTACATTGAAGACACTTTGCTCATGCCAAATTGTAACTAAAATTTGGCCATTTTTTCTCTTTAAATTTGTTATAAGATTTAGCTCCAAACTCTTATTTTCTACTACAAATTGAAATCTTGTCTATCGAGGCTAGGCAAAAGGGAAA
Source organism: Gnetum montanum (assembly GCA_015680685.1). Lineage (NCBI taxonomy): Eukaryota > Viridiplantae > Streptophyta > Gnetopsida > Gnetales > Gnetaceae > Gnetum > Gnetum montanum. Next base: position 549,973 of record MNCI01003473.1, read on the forward strand.
AATTATCAATAAATATACTAATTTAAGACATGTTGTTCATTAATTTATACTTGAAACATATTAGCACAACTAGATGGCTTCAATTATAAGTTTTCTTTTAATGTTTCTTTAATTTAAATTTTAACATAAATTTCAAGATTAGTGCTAATAAAAGCTATTTTTATTAAGCCACAATATTGCATCTACAATATCGCATTGCAACTCTACATACATTATCATTGATGTAATGTAGGGGGTCTTGGTCACCACTGTAAATACCAACACTTGGTTACATCAACTAAATAACTTTCATTCTACCCTTAGAGAAATTCTTGTAGTTTGTTTTCATAACTTAGACTTAGTGATAGAGTGAATGCTTGCAGTATGGTGTCAAACGGTTGTATAGAATCCTTGTTCAAGTGGATTGTACTTGGGAACAATTCATGAGGAAATAAAGATTGATATCGTTTCTCAACATTGCAACATTACACTTAGTTTCTTTATTTTCTACTTAGTCATTTTCTTTACTTAGTTTAATTGTCATTCCTTGAATATGTTTACTTTAGTATAGTTCTTTACATTTCTTAAGTACTTTACTTTTCTCACATCCATTAGTGATGAGTGGCGAGGTACCCCTACACTCAACCATACGAATAC
>MNCI01003473.1:551456-616336 GCA_015680685.1 Gnetum montanum
CCGTGCATGTCGCGTCTCATCATACCCCCATGACTGAATGAAAACTCGTCCTCGAGTTCCTTACAATGATATCAGGTAGGTATGGGATTATTAGGGGAAACGGAACTAATGGGATGACATGTGAACGGTCTTTATTACAAGACTTGACAAAAACTGGTGTTCATGACAACAAGGGTGAATACCTTATTACAATGACATCGGGCCACAGTTGGCAGCAGAGAGAAAAGAGGAGAGAGAATAGAAGAGAAGAAGAGAGAAGAGTCTTGCTGCTGCCAACGCCTAGATTGCGCCTTCCGTTGTCCATCCGTAAGCGCATTATCAATTCTGCTCCTTGCATAGCGGCTTCAATGCTGCTCCACTCCAAGTGTTTGCTCCAGATCCATTCTGTTGTTGTATGATGACCATTTGCACCTACAACACAATCATATATTAGCAAGGGTAATTGAATCATTAAGTAAATCATACCTTGCTTCGGTTTAGGTTCCTTGGCTAAGTTGTGGTATGGCTAATATGGATCTGGGAAAATGTAGATGATGACTACCGAAGGTATAGGGGTTAGGAAGAAAAACGAAAAAATCCGGGGCTTAGGATAAAAATCTAAAAATCAGGCCCCGTACCCCCATGACTAATCGTGAACCTCCGGGAGCGTTAGAATGGAGAAGGGAAAGGAGTAGGAAAGATAGGTAAAAAGGGACAACTATGGCATCGGTGAAGGGGATGTCATGATGGAAATGAACNCAAACAATACTTGTATTAGATTCATCTATAATTATTCTAATATGTCATGTTGGCTATATGTCTTTGGGTGTACTTATAGTCAAATTGTTTCAATTCCTAATCGTTCCAAAAAAGAAAAAAAGAAAAAAAAGGAAAATAGAAATAGAAATTTGTATATGTATTGATCCATAAAATTATTACAATACAAAGTGTTTGCAACATCAAGTGAAAATAACCCAAAAGCGAGAGGAATGTTATGAAAAGTAAAACCTTTGAACATTTTTAAACATCAATGAATATACATTAAATTATGTTACCCAAAGAATAGCACTAGACAAGCTCATTTCAACAACATTCACAAAATTAAAATATCTAACAAAAATGTTTTTATGGTATCCCAAGTGTAATATCCTGTAAAGAGATAATTACACTTCAACTCAAGGGATACCAACATGTCCAACAATAATCTATTACAAAAGAACTTAACATGAAAGTACATGATTGTTACACCCTTCGTCTAAGAAGCCTAACAAATAATCCAAAGGGCAATCTATCATCAATGTGTCAATTTACATCCAAAATACAAGATGGTACCTTATCAACCGTTTTTCTTCGTACAACAACTCCTACCTACATAATAAGGTAGATATGACCTATGATAAGACCATCATACCACAAAGTTAGTTCATTGCTACCATAAGCAGATGTCAAACCTACAACCTCCATTCTAAGAAATGAGTGACTAATCTTCTACACTCCAGACTCAAGATCAACAGTATTACAATGAACTATCTGTTGTAGTTTCGTACTTAAAACTTCCATTCCAAGAAATCAGCGAGGACTCCTCTACATCCAAGTTCAACGGCATTACAATGAGCTTTCTGCTCTAGTTTGTTTGGTAAAGAGCAATGAGCTTTCCATGTAAAGGGAATAAAAATGCAAAATTAATGCACTAACAACAGTTGCACGTACGTTAATTATGGCGCTCGTATCGCTGCTCATTAAGTTTAAAAACTTCACTGTTTTTTTTTTCTTTAACTTTCATTTACCATCACAAAGGCAGAAGCTTTTCAGGGTAAAAAGAAAAAAATTCCCCCTGAAAATTAATTAACCAGGGCAGATTGCGAATTGTGATTGCCACGATAAGACGTGCCTTTGGTTGTTTGTTGTGTTCATGTCAATATATACGGGGGATTTTGTCAATTTTTTTAAATTGGCAAATACATTGATTGACTGATGCACACATTTCAACCAGAATTTGTTGCAGGGAAAAAAGGAGAAAATAAAAAAAGTCAAGTGTTGCCGTGCTGATCATGGTTTATGACTTGTTAAGGCGCTAATTATCATTAGCAATTAAGAAAACTGAAGTTGCTGCATTTCTTGTTTTAGCAGCCCCATTCTACAAATGAGGCCATTTTGCAAGGATTTGCTTTCATCTCTTGTTTTGTTGCACAATTCTGCAACTACCTCTTATACGTTAAACTCATATGTCTAAACTTCGAAGTTTGTAAGCTTGAAACTAGGCCACAATTGGCTCCTCTTAGCAGGGTTATCTTTTGATGCTTTCATTCTTGCATGGTATGTTAAAGCATTTGTCAAGCTTTATCATTTTAAATGAAAACGTTCCAATGATGATAAATGGCATGAAGTTCACTTCCTCACATGGGACAATGACTATTAAATATTACATCTACCTTCAATTATCTTACCAAATTGTAAATAAATTCATTTTAAAATAAAAAAAAGATGTGAAAGTTCAAGTTCACATTGAGTTATTGTCTTTAAAAAAAAAACCTCATCATGAAAGGATTTTGTGGCTTAGATCTACATAAAGTTGTAAACAAATATTTTTAAATATTATTTATGATTTTTTAAGTCCCATTGAGTATAGGAATATTACCACCAAGCTTCATTTAAGTTCTCATCATTTTAGAATTGATAGTGGAAGATGGATTCAACTCCCTGAGAAGAGTGCATTTGTAGGTTGTGCATATCAGGAGCCCTTGAAGATGAGTTACATGTATTTCTTTCTTGTGTTATGACTACTCATTTGAGACAACGTATGATTTGTTTTTGATGCCCACATTGGTGCTTGGTCAATTTGTAGAGTCCATCTTTATTTTTCATGAAAATGTAATATTTGTCCAATAGATCCTACGGGTCTTCAAACATAATAAAGCTTCATTTCATTTCATATTGAATGAATTACATGACTTAGATGCTTTTTATGTTGTTGGTTAACTTGTTAACTTCTTGAGCTATAGTCTCAATCTTGTAGGTAGCATAATTACATAATGTGGTACAATGATGACCTCTCATGGCAATTGAGTTAAGTATTAAGATAAATTATAGGGAAATTAGTGCTCTTGCTTAAGACTATGCAGTATTGATTTTAAAGTCTTGGATCCATGACATTTGAATATAAATATATTAGTTTCTTTATTGTGTGCAAATATCTTGGATAATAATGATTTGTTTACCTCTTGGTGCATTGGGGAGTACAGATAAAGGACAAATTATGGATAATAATTTCCTTTAAATTGTAGGTAGCATCTTGATAATTAAGTGTATTCTTGTTTGTGGCATACCAGATACTATTGGTTCAGGAGAGGTTATTTATTTGAGGTCATACTCATTATGAATGTTGAATGTTTGATGTGTTAATTTTATTAACAGCGCAACTAACTTCATTCATTTCAATGTGATTTTATTAAGTTTTATCTTATTCTATCAACATACTTCTATTTTGATAGTGACCTAGATCATTACATCAGTTAAAATGTGTAAAGATTAGTTTCTAAGTTAGCATAAATTCAATATGTGATTGTCTAAATCCTTAAACCCTAGGATAAGAATGAGAATGAGAAATAGTTATCCTATTTGTCAACTTATTATGTAGTCCATTTTTGCAACTTTCAGTTACTACTATCAATATTCAAATCACAATAATCATTTGCCATATAGAAAACAAAATTTTTTATCAATAGACTAATTTCTTAGTGTTTAGAATTTATTTATACCTATTCATTAGTTCGACTTGATTGATGATGGTTCCTAAAGTTCTACAGTTTTGACAGTAATTTCTTGATATGTATTCCTTATATATCATTTGAAAAATTTAGAATATCAACTTTATATCAATGTTCTCAGAGCAAACATGGGAAGTTGTGCGAAAACCTACATGTTAGCTTTATTAAGATGGTGCTATACTTCAGTTTGAGGAAATGATTAGAACCTACATTAGTCAAAGTACTAGTTAAGATTGAATTGTTATGCTTGTATTCCTAAAAAACTATGAGTGATGAGATACTGCACTATAGTTTCATTAAGAAAATTGTAATTGTCTTTCAAATTTCATTGTGTCCCCAGTGATAGTATACATGTATGATCACATTGATGATGAGTTTGAGGCTAGGCCAATAGGTTGTAAAATTGGTTGATTTGTGTATGGATTCTTTGTAAAGCCCCAATTTTGTAGAAGAACACTATAATACCAAAGAATTGTCATCCTCTATAAAACATGCTTTTACATTGAAGACACTTTGCTCATGCCAAATTGTAACTAAAATTTGGCCATTTTTTCTCTTTAAATTTGTTATAAGATTTAGCTCCAAACTCTTATTTTCTACTACAAATTGAAATCTTGTCTATCGAGGCTAGGCAAAAGGGAAAAATTATCAATAAATATACTAATTTAAGACATGTTGTTCATTAATTTATACTTGAAACATATTAGCACAACTAGATGGCTTCAATTATAAGTTTTCTTTTAATGTTTCTTTAATTTAAATTTTAACATAAATTTCAAGATTAGTGCTAATAAAAGCTATTTTTATTAAGCCACAATATTGCATCTACAATATCGCATTGCAACTCTACATACATTATCATTGATGTAACGTAGGGGGTCTTGGTCACCACTGTAAATACCAACACTTGGTTACATCAACTAAATAACTTTCATTCTACCCTTAGAGAAATTCTTGTAGTTTGTTTTCATAACTTAGACTTAGTGATAGAGTGAATGCTTGCAGTATGGTGTCAAACAGTTGTATAGAATCCTTGTTCAAGTGGATTGTACTTGGGAACAATTCATGAGGAAATAAAGATTGATATCGTTTCTCAACATTGCAACATTACACTTAGTTTCTTTATTTTCTACTTAGTCATTTTCTTTACTTAGTTTAATTTTCATTCCTTGAATATGTTTACTTTAGTATAGTTCTTTACATTTCTTAAGTACTTTACTTTTCTCACATCCATTAGTAAGGCAAAATGAGGATGACTAATTTCTAGCATTAAGTGTGATCATTTGGTAACCCAATAGTGGCTTCACTTGATTCACTCAATAGTGAATTCACTTGGTAATCCTAGTAATGGTTACATGAGCCTAGGACGTGTACGAAAAATCAATAATGAATGCTCATTGTCATAGGATAGAATAGATTTACATTACAGTTATCACTTAGATTTAGATTTTATTCTTATCCTTTCATTATGGAAGCACTTAGGAGTAATTTGAACCTAAAACATCATAATATCATATACCTCACTAAGAATTAAACCATACAACTTGCACTTCACTAGCATACTTACTTTGTCCATCCATGGATTATAATCTGGTCACATGTGAATGCTTGTCACTTGTATAGTGAAGTGTTGGAATACCTAGCTACTCATCATTGGCGCCGTTGGTAAGGATGTATCAGTGTTTGCTTAGTAGTTAATTTCATAGAGTTTGTTGTATTATGAATCATCAAGTTTATCTTTCACACTTAAATTAATTCTTTTAACACACACTTAAGAGCATCAAAAACATAATATGGCATCTACACTTAAAGAAAAGTCACAACCTACCAAAGAAACTCATAAGAGTCATGACAAAGGATATGATGAAGAAGTTTGGAGTGTGCCCATGTAAACCATAATTTCATATGCTCACACTGATCCATACTATCCTAATTTCATGTTTATCTTTCACTGGGATCACCAACTAATATGGAAAGATTTGTAGAGTAATGTTGTTTTACCTCTTGAATGTTTTGCACTAACAATCTTGTAAGAAATTTTGATGAGGTTGAACCTTGGCCATGTATAAGAAGGATACAATGTTACTAAACATGACTAGGCCATGTCAACCTATCGAAGCACAAGTAAGAAGGGATGCTACCATGGAGACAAGACATGAGCATAATAAAAAAAAGAAAGTGCCCCACACTATTGTCTTAGAATAAACAAATGATGATAGATTCATAATGGAAGAAATTCACCAAACTCATGAATCACATTCACACACATTGATCATTAAAATACAATTGCATTTAGCCATTGTAGAAACACTTGGGGAGAGATATAGAAGACTCTAAACTTAGGTAGCGCTTAAGGCCTAAAGCTTCCATAGAATCAAGAGAATAAATCACAGAGTCATAAAACGGCTAGCTCACACCGTTCTCCAACTACTTCCTTTTCCTTCTCATGTTCATCTATGGAGATTGACAAGAGGGAAAAAAGACCAAAAGACTATGATAGGGAAGGATGAAGAGATCATGAGAGACATGTACATTGAAGAAGGTATCCTAATGATGAACAAGATGATTATGAACAAAAAAGAGACAGTGGTAGGCATGAAGAAAGAGAAAATTATGAGTAGTGAAGGGGTCATAACTACACCAGAGTCTATGAACCTAAAGATCAAGAAGAATCCCTATGGGCCACTTGAAATATAATTAATGTACGAGAAGCAATGTATATCTCTATGAGGCATGTAAAGGATATTTGCATTAAGTGACTAGATATGAATAACATTCTTAAGTTTGAAGATGGATACAATGCAAATCCACAACACCACCTCCAAGCATTCCACAATGTTTGTGCCCTTCCAAACATTGAAAATAATTGGCAAAAACTAAAGTTGTTTCCCAAAAAACTTATCAAGGAAGCAGAGAGCTAGCACAAATCTTTAGAACCATAATCAATCCAAAGATGGAGTACCATGCTAGAGCTCTTAAATGATAAATATCAAACCTATTCAAGAGTGTTCAATTTAAGAAAAAAAATTCAAGGATGAAAGCAAGGAATACATGAATCCCTTGACATGGCAATGAACAAATATTATTCATTACTACAAAAGTGCCTAAGCCATAGTTTTTCTTAAAGGGAGCAACTACAAGATATTGTTGATGGGTTATGAAATAAAATAAGAGAAACTCTAGGGGTGTATGCCCAAGGTCTATTATTAGAAATGATAGCCCATCAAATACAAAGACTAATAGACTAGGTGGTCAAAGAGAAAGGAGAATTAAAGAAAAGAGAAACGATAGAAGAGTACAATCAAGATCCCAAAATGAGAAAAAGGGATATGAGAATGTGTGAGAGACAAGAAGAAGAAACACTAGAGGATGACATCCAAAAGAAGACTCTACCCATCCAAAAATTAGTTAATGACATTGTGACAAAGGTAGAGAAAATGTGGAATTTAGTGGATGAAAAATTTGCTACTACATTTTAGATCATAGAGAAAAAGACTAAACAAGTATTGAATAAGAAACAAGAAAGGAAGAAAAGAAGAGATAATAGATGAGAGAACCATAAACATAAAGGAAAAGTTGCTGCAGTTGAAGAAGTAACAAAATCCAACTTGAAAGATGAAGAAGGATGCAAAGTGTGCTAATATGAACATTCTAAGGGCTATTGCCTTGTTATGACCCACTTGCAATAGTCTGGGACATACATGTTTAATCTAAGATTTTTTAAGAAACAAATGCCAAGATGATTACCTTACCCTCAAGGTAACTTCCAAGAACCTTACCAACTCTCATACTATCCAAGCGGAGCCTACCCTTAACCATAAGAGCAATATTAGTAGTCATGGCAACAATCACAAGCATGGGAAATGCCACCACCAAGACAATGAAATCGATATAGGTAACCACACCCTTATGGATATTATGTACAATGTCCAATATCTTTGGGAAATGCTTCAATCCATACATCCTCTCATTATTATCCACTAAAGTATCATATACCCACTACATTGTGAATGGATCCTAACTCTTATGCATACCAACCAATAGCTAGTTCATTGATTCAATCTCCTAACTTCCTAGCACTAGTGCTACCACTAGTTATGCAAAGAGAATTACCAACATAATTGTAGCAAAAGAATGCTACTAGGATAGTCAACACACAAGAAAATGTAATGATAAATGAATCTAGATTTAGGAAATGTCCATTTTTCAGAACAAGTCCAAAAAGGGTTCAAAGGATGGGAACTTCACATACATCAACCCCATCCATACATACTCCTCAAGAAAACACCAAGCTTCCACATTCTATGGATTCAAATTTGACCATTGTCATCTCACTCAAATTCTAATGTATTAGAAAAAGGTAGGAGCACTTTCCAAGAAGAGAATAGATCTAGGAAGTCCCTTAGTATATTTTCAAATAGTAGGAGATGAACCATGCAAGGCTCTACTAGATTCTAGGCTAGGAGTATATTTGATTTCACAAGACATGTAAAAAGCCTAAAATCTTCCTCCACTAACAAAGAGCAATATTTGACTAGAGCTTGCAAATTAGTCAATTAATGTCCCACTTGGGCAAGTGAAAGATGTCATTACCACCATAAGTGGCTAGTCCTACCTTGTTGATTTTCTTGTAATACATGTAGGAAAAAATAAGAAAGAATTTCTATCATTATGGGAAGAGAATTACTTAGCACTGTTGATGCTAAGCTAGGGATCAAAGAATTGTCCTTGGAAATCCCAAGGAAGATGAATTCGGAATCATATAGAGATGTCAGGTTCCATATATCACATACAGTGATAATAGGTACAATTGTGTGTAGAAAATTTGGACCATAAAACAAGAAGTCAATACAACATACAATCAATGTATAGAAGAGATGTGTGTGCAAAAATTCCTATATGTAGTAGCTGCTAAATAGGAAGGCACCCAATGGCTAATTACTAAAAAAGAGACAGAGTCTAATATGTGTATGGTACCATTGAATAAAATTACAAGTGCCTACATTAAAGAAATCAATATGTTAGAATATTTAAGAAGGAGACATCCTTATGTATAATCACATTAAGAAGAAGACATTGAATGGGGATAGCTAGATATCCAAGATAAGTATGAACCAAAAACACTAGAACTGAAAGTTCTACTAGATGTACTAGAGTATGCTTTTCTAAATAATAAAAAATGGTAATTATTAATATTAATATTAATAAATAGAAAAAGATAAGATTATTGGAAGTGATAAATAAATGGTCAACAACATTTGCATGGTCCTACAATGAATAACAGGTAATGATCCATGCATATGTCAACACCAAATCTATACAAACCAATTGTCAAACCTCGCTACCAACCATAGAAGATTGAATCCTAAACACAAAGAAGTGGTTAAAAAAGAGTTGGAGAAACTCATAGAATTAGAGTTCATCTATTTAATAGCAAATAGTGAATGGGTCAGTCCATTAGTCATTGTTCTAAATAAATATGGTAAGTGAAGGGTCTGCATCGACTTCTAGTTGTTGAATTTAGCAACATTCAAGGACCACTTTCCCTTATCATTTGTTGACCAAGTCCTCAATATTATCTTAGGACATTTTAGTACTACACTTTCCTTGATGGGTACAATGGGTATAACCAAATCTGTGTCACACCAAGAGATTAAGAGAATACATTCACCAGTCCATGAGGATTTTTTTCCTACAAGAAAATGCCTTTCATCTTGTGTAATGCTCTTACTACTTTCCAAAGAATTGTAATGAGTATATTCCAAGAAAATATTGGCAATGGAGTGGAAGCATTCATGGATTACTTTTCCACATATGGGCTAGACTTTAAACAAGACTTGGACTAACTAGACTAGGTTTTGAAAAGATGTGTTGAAACTAATCTAAAGCTAAATTGGTAGAAAAGCCATTTAATGGTCCCAGATGACATTTTTCTAGGACATAAAAGATCTAAAAAAAGAATTAGAGGTAGATCCTGATAAGATAAGATTCATTCAAAGTATCATATAGTGGCTACAAACTATTAAGGATGTTAAATCATTCCTTGGCCATATAGGATATGATAGAAGATTTATTGAGAATTTTCAAAGATCATAAAGTCGCTAAACTTACAAAGAAAGATGCACCATTCCAATGAATAGAACAATGTGAGAAGACATTTGAGACATTAAACTAGAAGCTGATCAAAATACTAATCCTTTGAGCTCTAGAATGGTCTAAGTCCTTCCACATTATGTTAGACGCTTCAAACTATGCACTGTGAGTAGTACTCACTTAGCTTGATGTTCAAAAAAGACCATATTACATACACTACTCCAATTAAAGCATTATTGTAGCATAACTAAATTACACCACTACAGAGAAGGAGCTTATGGTTGTGGTATATGCACTTGAGAAGTTCAGACATTATGTGCTCAAGTATCCTATTTATGTTCATATAGATCATAGTTCCATCAGATTTTTAATGAATGAACTAGTGGTCAGTCCAGGGTAATACGATGGATTGTGATATTTCAAGAGTTTAACATGACTATTATAGGCAAGAAAGAAACTAAAAATGTTGTAGTTGATCATTTTTTGAGACTAAGATGGAAATCACAAGAACATGATGAACCATTATTAGACCAATTTCTTAATGAAAATTTGTTCACAAGCATAATAATGGCTATTAACTCAATAGAAAAATCATGGATTACTGATTACATGAATTACCTCACTACATAAGAACTTCCTATTAAGTGGAATAAGAAATAAAAGGAATAGTTGCTTCATTTAGTTATATGATATATGGAAATCATTGGGAATCTTTACAAGATATGTGCCAATGGACTAGTAAGATGGTGTGTTCTAGAAGAAAGCCAACAAAGAACTTTACAAGATATGCATGAGGGACCATGTGGTGGTCACTAAGTAGGATGAAAAACAACACTGAGGCTGATGATGGCAAGCTATTTTTAGCCTACCATATTTAGGAATGCACACCAATTCACCTAATCATGTGAGAGATGTCAATGTGTCAGAGGACTAACAACCAAAAATGAAGGTTCACAAAAATGGATACAACCAATGGAGTCATTTGATATCTAGGGAATTGATTTCATGGGACCCATTACACCAATGTCCAATGGGAAATCTTACATCATAGTTATTGTTAATTATTGTACCAAGTGGGTAGAAGTAGTTACAGTCAAGGATTGCATAGCCAAAACAACAACCAAGTTCTTTTAATAACATGTGATGAATAAATTTGGAGTACTGAGTATGCTCATATATGATAATAAGACATTTTTGAGGAGCTACATTCAAAATGCTAATGCAACAACTTGGGGTGAAACATAAGTTAACCACACCATACCACCCTTAAGAAAATGGTCAAGTAGAAGTTACTAACTGAGAAATCACATGAATATTAATCAGAATAGTTAGTTGATTCAAAAAAATTTGGAGCACTAAGTTAAATGATGCTCTATGGACATATAGATCCACATGGAAACTTCCAATAGGATACTTGCCCTATGAACTAGTCCATGGAAAACTTCCTATACTACTAATCCAAGTAGAGATTCAAAATTTGGTCACTACTAGTGTATTTAACCTATACTTAAACTTAGTTTAAAAGGAATGTCTCATGACTTTAACCTTTTAGATGAAAATAGACTTGTAGCTTTGATGAGTAATGAGGTTCATAAGAAATACTCCAAATGTAGGCATGACACTAGAATAAGATAAGTATCAATCCAACCTAGTGATAAAGTCCTCTATTATAATCCTAGTCATGTGTCACAAAAGGCTAAGATCCAAACCTTATGGGAAGAACCCTATATCATCCATGCAACATACCAATCAGGTACCATGCAAATTTATCACCCAACCAACCTACAAAAGCTAATCTTGATTAATATTCAACAAGTCAAACTATTTTGTAAACATCCTGACTCCTCTATGGATTCCATCTTGTCTATCAAACCAACTTTAGCCCATTCCATCTTTTGATTAATCGTTTCTAATCATAGTCATGGGGGTTTCCAGTTGGATACTTAGGTATTGAACCTTTTCTTTTCTTACTACTTTTTCACATTCTTTGATATATTTTTTTATTCTTTTATACTTTTTTCATTTCTTAATCATTTTCCATTCTTTAATATCTTTTAAATTATTTCTACATTTTTAATAAATTTTCATCACCTTTTTGTACATCTTTGTGTTGATTTTTTAAAAATAAAGTGCAACGAATAAACTAAGATGTAGTCCCAATAATGTGAATATTACTCTATGTTATCAAATCATTAGAAGACTAATTATATATACAATGAGGCCACGTCATCCATCCACTCATTTCCAATAATAAGAGATTCTTACCATGACCTTAATGATATCCTTTTTACAATAAAACTAAAATAAATTTTTGATCATTATGCTTGGATAAAAAAGTGAAGAACCAAGTGGGAATGAAGAGGGTGTGGCATCAAGAGGATTTTTGGATTCTTGGAGTAGGTTGATGAACTACAATATCGGGACCACGATATTGCATCCGCAATATCGGGTCTGTGATATCGGATCCAATCATGCGATGTCAGATACCCGATATTGGTGCTTGTCTCCTTGCCTATAAATAAGAGGTGGTGCCCTTGGTTTTCACATTAGATAGTTAGTCCCTTGGCCAAAATCTTGCCATTTTTTCCCTCCAGAGTTAGAATTATTTCTACGTGCCTACAATAGGAGTCATAGAGTGAACGGATCTTTATTCAAGCATTGTGTACTTGAGCACACTTTGTGTATGGTAATAAAGATGAACTTATTAGCATTCCTTGTAGCATTAAAAATATATTAATTATAATTAATTATTATTTAATGCTTTTCTAGTTGATTAATGAATTCTCTTACCCTACAACTCTCTTAGTTATATACACTCAGCACGACTGCTTCGAGCATGCGTGTAGCGCTTGGTAACCCAGTAACAATTAGCATTTGGTAATCCTAGTAGCATTGCATTGGTTTAGGATGTGTATAGCAAGTGGGAATGGATACTAGTGTTAGGAGTAATTAGAACTTAGTTAATGAGTAGTTAAATTAGATTAGTTACTTAGTTATCTCTCTCCCCCTCCTTACTAGCATAGTATATAAAACACATAAAAGCTATAAAAATCATATGCCTCAGGCTTACTTAACCATACAACCATGACATACAAGTAAATTTGAGAAGAAAATGATTAACCAACCCATTATTGTTCCATAAAGAAGCATAGGCACTTATTCCTTGGAATTTGACCAGATTGTGCATGAAACACTCGTATTCATATGGTTGAGCGTAGGGGGTACCTCGCCGCTCATCATTGGTACCATTGCTGGGGACTTAGTTGTTTGTGCACTAAGTAGAACTTAGGAAATCATTCACATCATTGGAATGAACCCTTAGGGTTGGTTAAGGAAAATATAATAGTACATTGCACACTAAACAAGACAAGATGTCTTCTTCTTCGCACAAAAGCACTTCACCACCTAGGACTAACAAAAGGAGCAATTGGCGGCATGATACACATGACATTGATTCACCAATCCCCTAATAGTTTCATGTGGTATATATTCATCCCAATGAATATGTACCCAACTTCACCTTTATTCTCCATCAAGATGAACAATTGCACTGGTGTGACTTGGAAGGTAACATAGTGTTACCTATTGACCGTTTAGTCCTAAGCATGCTTCTTTGTGCTCTCACATGAATAGTCATGCAACACTTACACGTAGAATACGTTGCACAGGACTATGATTTGAGAGACTATCATCCCATAGAGGCACAACATCAAAGGGATTTACAATAGGAGAGACACCATAAGTCTTTGAAAGGAAAATGGTCCAAGGATGCCGCCCATGTTTTAAGCGAAATTGAGGGTGATGAACCTGCCTAAGGTAGTCGCCCACATAACGATGTTCCTCCCCTTGAATTTGGCCAAGGGGTTGTGTATCAGAACCTTCATTCTAATATTCATAACCCAGGTGCTGATACCAACAGATACAAAGTGTCTGAAAAAGGAACAAGGACACATGACAAAGGTGGACATTTTGATCACAATTGCAATCGAGGTAGAGACCACTGAAGAGAAGGTAGTAGACACTGTCATGGTGGAGGTTCTCCTTCTTCTTCACCTTCATCGTCCCCTTCACCCTCTCCTTCAGTATCTAGACGTAGCCATAGAGAAAAAGATTATGAGGATAAGGGCAAGCAAAGTGGAAGTCATAGACGAAATAGCCAAGATAGAGGATGAGGGCACTCTAGGAAATCACGACATAGAAGAAGGGAGAGTAGGGAACAACGTAGGCATCATAGATGCCATGAACGAGACGATCATGATGAACCCCTACGTGCTACCCCAAGCATGCTAGACATAATTGAGGTTGTGAGAGTTCCAACAAGGCACCAAACAAAGAGTAGGATCAAGAGGTTAGATATGAATAACATCCAACGATTTGAAGGGGGATATAACGCTGATCCTCAAAATCACTTACAAGCGTTTCATGATACATGTGCCTTGCAAAACATAGAGAACAAGTGGCAAAAACTTAAGTTGTTCCCATGGACACTAGTAAAAAAAGCTGAAAGCTAGTACCGGTCCTTAGAACTGGAATCCATTTGTAGGTGGAGTACTATGTTAGAATTATTCAACAATAAGTACCAAACATACTTTTGGGTGTCTAACCTACAAAAGAAAATCCAAGGATGGAAACAAGGAAGTTACAAACCCTTGGATGTTACCATGGACCATTATTATGCACTATTACATCATTGTCCTGGCCATGGTTATTCGTAGTGGGATCAGCTACGCCATCTCGTAGATGGGCTTAGGCATGAAACGAGAAGAACCCTTGGGACTTATGCCCAAGGAAGGTTATTTGAGCTTATGTCCCATCAAATTCATAGACTACTGAAGCAAGTTGCTAAGGAAGAAGGTGAGCTATGAAAGAGAGAAAGTGCAGAAAAATATAATCAAGATCCTTCCCTCCAGAAGAAGGGAGTAAGATTTTGTGAGGATGAGAAAGAGTCACCACTTGAAGTGATGGTGAATAGGAAAACCTTGCCTATCCAAAAGTTGACATAAAAAGTATCGGAAAAGGTAGACCAAATGTGGGACTCCTTGGATAGTAGGTTTCAAACTATTCTCAAAATAGTAGAGTAGTCTAGAAAGCGAGGTAGTGATTGTGATAAAAGAAAAAAGAGAGAAGCGAAAAATGCACATAACAAGGGTAAGGGCAAAGTTGCTATTATTGAAGAGGTTGTGGACTTAGATACAGATGATGATAGTGGATGTGAGATATGTTAATATGACCATCCTAAGGGATGTTGCCCTATGATCTGACATTTGTAGGAGTCTGGGGTGTATGCACTTAATCCATGATTAAAAAAACGACAAACATCCCGATGGTTACCTTATCTCCAAGGTAACATAAGGTAGTTTCACCAATCTTTAACGTATTATCCAAGTGGAACTCCACCACAACCAATTAAGAAAAATCAATAGTGGCAGCACACACAATCATTGGGAATGCCACCACCAAGGTAATAATATCCTTACCGAAAACTTGATCCATATGGATATTATGTGCAATATCCAATCTCTCTACATGAATTTGTTGGTCACGTTACTCTTGAAAATAACTACCAAGCCTATGAGTACTATAGGACTCCCTATCCTAGGGGCAATATACCACAAGTGTATCATCTTTCAAATTTGGCTGCATCTCTCCCACCAATAGCTCCATTACCACCTGCTCCAGCAATGTAAGGAGAATTCCCTACTTAGCCATAGCAATGCAATGCCACAAGGGCTGTTAATCTTCAACCTACTATTGGTTGTGAAAACCATATGAAGAAAAGACCTTTCTTTAGAACCAACAGTCCAACCAAGCCTTTGCAACCCCAAGCGACTGAGTCTTTGGACATCTCTGTATCAAATAAAGCTTTAGAGCCCCCTTCAAGCCTAACACCGCATTCAACACATACGGTCATGTTAACACATGCCGTTACCTATTGGATCAAAGCTGGCCACCTTCCCAGGAATTTTGTAACCTTGGGAGTCCCCTGATATATCTACAAATTGCTAGGAATGAGCCATGCAAAGCTCTTTTGGATTTAGGGTTTGGTGTCAACCTAATATCCCAAGAAATGTATAAGGCCTGGAACCTGCCTCCATTAAAAAAGAGAAACATCTGATTAGAGTCGGCTGACCAGTCCATCACTGTTCCCTTGGGATTAGTGGAGGACATTGTTACCACTGTTTGTGGATGGTTGTATCCAGCTGACTTCCTAGTGATTAAAGTGAACAATAGTAAGGGGGACTTCCCAATCATAATGGGAAGGACATGGCTAAGCACTATTGATGCGTGCCTAGGAATCCATGATATTTCCCCAGAAATATCTAAGAAAAATATTTTTAGAAAGATTGAGAAGAAGAAAGTTTCATGCATTGCATATAGTGACATAGGGTGTAATTGCATGCAGAGATCATGGGTTGTGCAAAGTTTAACATTGTCTGCATGCAATCAATGTGCACAAGTCATCAATATACAAAGATTACTATATGGAGCAACCACATGACAAGAAGACACCTAGTGGCTAACAGTTGATCAAGAAAGAAGCTCACTTATATGTATGGAACTAACTATGGGTTTGACTTGCACTCACATAAATAGCATAGACACATTAGAGTAAGTCCATTGCCAACTTCCAAGTCCTAACCTCAAAAACATCAACGGGGGTAAGTTGGAAATTCCTAAGAAATTTAAACAGGAGCCCCTAGAGATAAAACCATTGCCCACCAGTATGGAGTACACGTTCCTTAAGAATGAAAAACTGGTAATCATCAACACAATACTTTCTTCGGAACAAAAAGAGAGTCTGCTAAATGTAATAAACAAGTGGTCAAGAGCCTTCACCTTGTCATATCCAAAATTAATTGGAATAGATCCTATAGGATATGCTAGCATAGGATTTACACTGACTCCTTGATGAAGCCTCGAAAACAACCACAAAGGTGATTGAACCCAAAGTTGAAGCAAGTCATAAAAGAAGAAATCGAATAGCTTCTAAAGGCTGGGTTCATATACCCCGTTGCTAATAGTGAATGGATTAGCCCCTTAGTAATCATGCCTAAAAAGGGAGGCAAATGAAGGGTACACATAGATTTTAGGCCACTAAATATGGAAACATTCAAGAATCACTTTCCATTGCCATTTGTTGACCAAGTCTTAGACATAATCACAGGGCATTGCTATTATAGTTTTCTGGATGGATATAGCAGATACAACCAAATACAAATAGCCCCAGAAGACCAAGCTAGAACTACATTCACCAGTCCTTGGGGAACGTTTGCATACAAACAAATGTCGTTTGGCTTGTGCAATGCCCCTGCAACATTTTAATGCTTATTTCTAAGCATATTCCAGCAGCAGATAGGAAATGGTGTTGAAGTATTTATGGATGACTTCTCACTTATGGAGCAAACTTTGATCAAGCCTTGGACTAGTTAGAGCAAGTGCTAAAAAGATGCGTAGAAACTAATTTGAGGCTCAATTGGAAAAAGAGCCATTTGATGGTCCAAGAAGGCGTAGTACTTGGGCATAAAATCTCATGTACAGGGATAGAGTTAGACCCTGAGAAAATCAAAGTCATCCACAGAATTACCCATGAACTAGAAACTATGAAATACATTCAGTCATTCCTTGGACATAATGGCTACTATAGGAGATTCATAGAGAACTTTTCAATGATTGCCAAACCATTGGTAGAGCTAACAAAAAAGGATGTACCCTTCGAGTGGACCAGGGAATGCGAATTAGCTTTCCAAACTCTAAAATAGAAGCTAGTAGAAACACCCATTCTACAAGCTCCTGACTGGTCCAAACCATTCCATGTCATGATTGACACATCCAACTATGTCTTAGGAGCTATAGTTACATAGTTAGATGACCAGAAATGTTCTTATTACATCCACTGTGCAAGTAAAAGTATCGCTAGTGCACAACTTAACTACACTACTATAGAAAAAGAATTAATGGCTGCAGTGTTTGCACTAGAAAAGTTTAAACACTATGTATTAGAATACAAAGTATTCATACACACAAATCATAGTGCAATTTGGTTCCTCATGAATAAGCCAATGGTAAGCCCCCATATTATACGATGGCTTGCAATTCTACAAGAGTTCGATTTAACAATGATCAATTACAAAGGCACTAAGAATGTAGTTGCGAATCATTTATCTTGGTTGTGCTAGGACAACAAAGAGGATGGGTATCCAATTTTTGATCATTTCCTTGATGAATTCCTCTTTGCTGGTGTAGTGAATAACCAATCACCCATGGAGAAAAATTGGTACAGTAGCATTCATACCTATCTCCTTACCCAACAAACACCACAAGAGCTCAACCTTAACAAGAAACAATAGTGTCTTTACAGAGCCAAGTACTATATGGAGATCAATGAACATCTTTACAAAGTATGTCCCAATGGCTTGGTTCAATGGTGTGTTTTTGATAGAGATCAAGTAAGAGTTCTCCAAGACACTCATGAGGGCCCTTGTGGGGGTCATTATGTTGGGAGATGAACGACCATCAAGATCTTGCTTGCAGGGTATTATTGGCCTACCTTGTTTCGAGACGTCCATTAATTCATCCAATCTTGTGAGTGCTGTCAACGTGATGGGGGAATGACTTCTAGAATGGAGGGTCTGCGACAATGGATTCAACCATTAGAACCCTTCGATATTTGGGGAATTTATTTCATGGGGCCCATTACACCAATGTCCAATGAAAAAGCTTACATCATAGTTACCATAGACTAAAAAAAATGGGCTGAAATAGCTGCTGTTAAAGATTGCACATCATCTACAACTATACGATTTGTTCAACAACAAGTCGTCAATAGGTTTGGTGTGTCGTGTGCACTTATTTCAGACAATGGTACACACTTCACAGGTGCAACTTTTTGGAAGTTAATGCAACGCTTAAGGGTTGAGCATAAATTGACTACACCATACCACCCCCAAGTGAACGGTCAAGTCGAGGTCACCAATAGGGAGATTACTAAGATACTAACGAGAACCATTAGCAAGTATAGGTGAGACTGGAGCACTAAATTGAACGATGCTCTTTGGGCATACCACTCCACATGGAAACTCCCTATAGGCTACTCTCCCTATGAGTTAGTGTATGGAAAACTTCCAACACTCCTTATCCAAATTGAGCTCCATACACTATCCACGGCATGTGACCTCAACCTTGACCTTGATCTAGCATAAAAACAAAGGTTGTTGACTCTTAACTTGCTAAATGAGAACCGACTAAGTACCTTGTCATCTAATGAATTACATAAGGCATTTAATAAACAACGTCATGACCTAAAAATTAGGAAAGTTAAGTATTAGCCAGGAGATAAGGTTCTCTACTGGAACCCCACACATGTGTCACAACGTACCAAATTTCAAACACTATGGGAAGGACCTTACATTATCTATGCAACTTTTCCTTCAAGGGCCATGACCATATATAAACCTGAGAGCCCAGATAGGAGATTGTTAGTTAATATGCAACAAACAAAACCTTTCCATGAGTTTAGGACCACCATAACACATGCTACCTCTATAGGTGGACAACCTTACTCATTATTTCAGATCTCCTCCTTCCAACTCAGTCATGGGAGAGATGGCCACCTCTACTAACCATTGAAGGCCCTCAGTTCTTTCTAAATTTTTGTTTTACACATTTTTTATTTTTCACATTTCTTCAATCTTTCTTGTTTTTGTTTTACACCATTGTTCATATTTTTACCATTTCTTTGTGTGATTACTTTATTTTGTTCATCACCCAATAAGTGTTCATGATGGTGGCATGGATAATACCATATTGATTGCTAATGTTTGGGTTTTACCTTTGAAATATGATGTTGATATTAAGGTATCGTTCTTTTGATTAAATAGGTAATGAGTCCACGTCATTCATGCATCCATAAAATCCTATGGTCTCCCTTGGCTTAGAACTGTATAGTCCCTTTCTATAATAAAATTGTTAACGAATTGGTGGCTGGGTATTTCTCAAACTAACGAAAGACTCATAAGATGAAAAGGGTGTAACTTCAAGGGGATTTGATGCAGTTGTGCTAGCTATTCTCTTAAGTGCTTGAATGCTTTTTGCTTGGGTTTTCTGCCATTTTTCCATTCATCAAATATCCAGAAGTTGAGTACATAAAAATAAGTATTTGCATGTTGTGGTTCTCACGCAAAAAAAAAATAAAAATAAAAAAAGAAAAGTGAGAATTCAAAGCACACCCCTTAGACACAATAATGAACTTGGGCTACATGCACTAGTGATGGCATTGGAAAGACATGTTACCCATGCTTGAAGGTTCCCTCTAACTAAGGCCCTTTCTCACTTCCTGATTCTCCATCTCGCTCTCCTCGGAATGGTGGTGACTTTTTGTAGAGGCATTCTTGTTGCTTCAAGGGGATAGGTTGGTCAAATGTGTTGATGCGAGGTCACTAAATGTGGTTTTTTGAGCCTGGATTTGGAATGATTTCTACTCAGTTACATTAGTCATAAAACACACACAAGGGACTTTACACAACCTTGTTCTTGGGTTTCCATTCCATTCTCTTCTCACAACCTTTCTTTTCTATTTTTCACCTCATTGCCACTTTTATCATTAGTCTGTATCTTGGTTGATGCATTATTTTTCCTTGGTAAGTTCTTGTGGGTAAGTTTTTAACTCTTGCTTCCAAATGACATTCCTAGAGCCTACGGACTCTTTGGTTTGTGGGTTTGTTAGGGCATCAAGGGCATGACCTTGCTTTGGGGAGGACCCACTGGCATTCCTTTTTGGTGCATTTTTTAACTTCTTTTCCTTAAACATTTCCTACAATCAATAATTTTTTGTTTCATCCCCATCCATGACATCCATTTTATTGGTATTGTCGTTATTGCTTTTTCTCCATCTTTCTTATTTCTTATCTTTTTCTATCCTATCGCTATCGGAGGTTCGCTCTTAGTCATGGGGGCCCTGGCACAAATTTTTCAATTTTTCCTAACCCCTACACCTTAGGTAGTCACTAGTGTTAAATCTTTAGAATCAGTATCTACCATAATCACAACTCAACCAATGCACTTTACATCGAGGCAAGGTATCAACTGCATTGTGATTTATCTACCCTCACTCATTTGTGACTGTGTTGTGTGTGTAGATGGCGATCATACAACAATGGACTGGGCCTAGAGAAAACACTTAGGATGGACCAGAACTAGAGTGTTTACGAAAGAAGCAAGATTGGTGGCATGGCTATGGATAAACAACATATGACACAATCTTGGCATCGACAGTAACACGCCTTATTCTTTTTCTCTTTCCTTGTCTTCTAGCTACCAAATAAAGGTTGGATGTCATTTATGTATAGTGTTCACCTTAGTGGTCATGAACACTAATGCTATCATGTATTGTATTGTTGATCCGTTCACTGGGCACATTGAGTTTGTCACCCCATTCCACCGTCAATGGTGATTCAGTCAATAATCCCGTACCTTCCCAATATTTTTTAAGGAACTTGAGGATGAGTTTTTATTTAGTCATGGGGGTATGATGAACCACAATATCGGGACCATGATATCATGTCTGCAATATTGGATCTACGATATCAGATCCAACCATGCGATGTCGGATACTCGATATTGGGGCTTGTCTCCTCGCCTATAAATAAGAGGTGGTGCATTAGACAGTTAGTCCCTTGGCCAAACTCTTGCCATTTTTCCCTCCAGAGTTAGAATTATTTCTGCGTGCCCACAGTAGAAGTCATAGAGTGAACGGATCTTTATTCAAGCATTGTGTACTTGAGCACACTTTGTGTATAGAAATAAAGAAAAATTTTATGATAAACCTTGTAGCATTCAGAATAGATTAGTTAGTGTTAATTATTATTTAATGCTTTCCTAGTTGATTAATGAATTCTCTCACCCTACAACTCTCTTAGTTAAATACACTCAGTATGACCACTTCAAGCATGTGTGTAGCGCTTGGTAACCCAGTAACAATTAGCGTTTGGTAATCCCAGCAGCGTTGCACTGGTTCAGGATGTGTATGAAAAGTGGGAACGGATACTGGTGTTAGGAGTAATTAGAACTTAGTTAATGAGTAGTTAAATTAGATTAGTTACTTAGTTATCTCTCTCCCCCTCCTTACTAGTGCAGGATATAAAACATATAAAAGCTATAAAAATCATATGCCTCAAGCTTACTTAACCATACAACCGTGACATACAAGTAAGTTTGGGAAGACAACGATTAACCAACCTATTATTGTTCCACAAAGATGCATAGGCACTTAGTCCTTAGAAGTCAACCAGATCATGTGTGAAATGCTCGTATTCATATGGTTGAGTGTAGGGGTACCTCGCTGCTCATCACAGGTTCACTCCAATAATTAAATCACATTTTATGCACTAAATCCAACTATTATGCAAAGATAAAACTATTTTCTAGAAAAAAAGAAAACTAGCTATCTTTAATTAATTTATTATAAGATTACAATAGGGGTTCACACAACTCACAACATCTAAAACTTGTCACACTCAATTGATATTGTAGATCATGAGGCTCTACAACCACTCAATGGCTATTCTCAATGCAAGACACAACTAATAGAGAATCTCTTTCATAACCTGGGATTGAGATCTTAACTCACAAGTGAGATATAAGAGAATAGAAAACATATACCAACACACTATAAGCTGATATTGGAGTTGAAAACACTAGTTTCAGTCACCCAATGTGCTCACCCAGTCTCTCTTACTTAGCTATCCACTCTTGAAAGCTTTTTCTCTCACTTTCATGCATACTAGCTCTCTCTCCTTGCTCTCTCATGGATGGATACATACATAATTATAAAGATTCAAAACCCTAGGAAGCTTTCTATTTGCCTTCATAAATGTTTTCCATAAGGATCTGGAGTCTTTTGGATGTTTCCCAATCAGAATGCTACATTGAAACTTTCTTCCCCATTGTCTTAGATGTCTCTAGCTTTGTTGGAACATCTACTATGAAAGCCTTTCTTTTAGGTGATATGTCTACTATTTTTGGTAGTTTTCTATTTGATCCATAGACATTTATAATTTTGGGTAGATGTCTATGTTGTAGGTGCCAAAAATAAAAATGTTCATTTGGATGCTTGGAACCTATGGATGCCTCCAAAAAAGTCCCCATAGTAATCAAAATGAGCCAAAAACACCTCCAAACATGTTGCATTGGAAAAATCTAGTTGCTGGAAAGCTGAGAGTTCCTAATGGAAATACTTTAACCTTGAATCCCAAGGACCTTTGAGAAAGATGATCCAAGGCATCTTGGATGGTCTTGTTGATCACCTAGGGACTTAAAATGTGTAAACAGATGTAAATAAATTTTAAAGATTTGCAAATATAAAATGAGAACAAATGCACAAAAGAGAATCGTAATAACTTACACAACAAATGAACTATATATTTTATTGAAATCATAAAATTACTACAAGAGTGGAGTTTGAATGTGTACAAATTATGTGCCTAAGTGCATAGGGAGTTGCATAGATGAAGCTTGCAAGTTGTGTTCTGCAATTAGTCTTATGATCCATGTGCTTCCTAGCTTCAGTTGCTAAGACTCCTTGGTGGCTCTTAGCTTGGATCTGTTGTGTTGGTGACAAGAGTGGTAAATGATGTGCTTGTGTTTCTATTGTAATGGTGCTATGCTAAGAGTCTCCAATGCTTAGTTGGTTGCTAATTTTCTTCAAAAATGTCTCACACCAATGCCTAAGGTTTCCAATGCTGTAGAACTTGTGAAACATATTCAATGTGTTCAAAATTTTTCTTTATAGCCCATACAGTTGCTGATTGTTGATAGATTGATGTGATTTGTAGGTGTGGTAGGCCATCATTTCCAACATAGTTTTCTATTTTTGTTAAGTTTGATGCACCCAGACAATCAAAATTATGCTAAGGACTATATATAGTAAATGGAATTTGAAAACTACATTGGATTCATCAAATTATGTGGCCTTGGAAAACTACCTTGGCTTCATGGAATTCTCGTTGGCATTATTGGAACTACGTTGGCCTTGTTGGAACTATGCTAGCCTTGTGGAGCCACCTAGCATTGTGGGATCCTTATTGGCTATGTTGGAATCCTCACTATCCTTACTAGAAAAATGAAAATCCAACAATTCTAAAGTTGGCTACAAATGGCTCCAACGTAGTTTTGGTCATGGCCAACATAAAATCCATGAAAAACCCAAATGTGGTAGTTTCAAAGGCATTTTCAGCCTTTCCAAGCCCAAATATAGACATGACATGAATGTTTCCACTTGGAAAGTGAGGGTATAATGACTAATGAGGTAGTTTTCAACTCCAAAGTTCAAGGATGCAAGATTGTAGCTCATGAACTACAAACCTCACATTTTACAATGAAATTCTAGCCTCAAGTTTAATGGTGAAGGTTACAATGCTAAAAAGTTGCAACATGAATCTTCTTGATGATGTTTCATTGGCCCCTCTTTGTTGATGTTTCGAGGATTGACTCAAGAGACATTAACAAAGAATACAAAACACCACTATAGGTCCATGACCAACATTTCCTCTTCATGCTTGATTCTATAGCTATCGAACCATGCCAAAGAGTGCTTGTGATGATGAGATAAGATTATAGGGAGGTGATAAAGGTTAAAGGCTATATTTGGTCATGAGGGAGTGATCATAATAGGGTTAACAATGAGTTCCAAATGTTGACATCATGGTTATGGTTATGCAATGACATTTTGGCTAATTAATGTAGTCTTTATGCTTCATGTTTTGAAGTGTTGGTCATTTAGTAATGTTTTTGAGAAGACAACACTCCAATCCAAGGCTTCTTTGGCTATTAGGCTCCTTCCTTTGCTTGTTTGGAGCCATTGGTTTATCTTTTGGTCATCATCGACCTTTCAGCTTCTTGGCAATTTGCTTCCCCATCTCTTTTATTATGGGGTAAAACTTTCATTAGGTTTCATTATGAAGGTCAAAGTTGATTTGGTTTTCTCATTGAATGAGATGTGTTACATCCATTGAACTTGATGTTGGAGCATGACGAAGAGGATGTCACATGACCACAATGCATTAGTGTCAACCATTAGTCATCATTGTTATTCCAGGTAAGGAAGTTTATAATTAGGTTATGAGGTTGGGCTTAAGGAATGGTAATGGAAATGCTATGAAGTAAGCACTCTTGGTATGGCAGGACAAGCTAACCAAATCTTACGCATCAAGGTCACATGGTAACTTGTTGCTACGATGAGTTGCATCATTATGATGACTTGCAGGGTTCATCTTGCAAGCATAACTCTAAGAGGACAGGAAAACAAGACGAAGAAAACATGTTGTTACAAAATAATGTATAGGGCTACATGAGATAACTAGCAAATTAGGTCATAATAGATCACCATTATCATCGCATGGAGGAATCTATGTACCACACATTAGATTTAAAAAGCTTGTAGTTCATTTATTGTGCTGAGTAGAGAGATAGATAGAAAAGTGTAGGCTCACTTATTATTAGTTGTAAGGATCATTAATGTCAACTATTGATTTGTACCTATAAAGAAGATTATGTTAGATGTAATAAGACTTTAGATAGGAATGGTTGACTAGATTTGGTAATTCATTTCCATCCATGTCTACCACTCTGAAGGCTCCATTGCCATAGGCCTTAGTGACTAAGAAAGGCTTCTCCCAGTTAGCTAAGAACTTGTTTACTTGATCATGAACAACCTTAAGAACTAGGTCTCCTTCCTTAACCTTTCGTTTGTTTAGGTTATGATGATGTTGTTGCTTTTGCCTCTCATGGTATCGTTTGATGTGAGCAAGAATTTGTATTCGTTGCTCTTCCACCAAAACCATGTTATGGTATGTAGCTTCTTAATATGATCATTATTAAGGAGATTTGATAGAGCCACCTTGAGTGATGAAACTTGAAATTTAAGATGCAAAATAGCTTTAGACCCATAAACCAAGCTATATGTGGTTACACTAGCTACAATTCAATAGGTAGTCTGATAGGTCCAAAGTGCATGGAAAAGCCTCTCATGCCACTTGCATTTGCTATTATCCAACATTTTTCAAGGAAGTTTATGATGGACTTGTGACTAGCTTCAGCTTGTCCATTAGCTTGAGGGTAGTAAGGTAACAAAAAGGAATGCTTGATGCCTAGGTCTTGATAAAAGGCTTGCATTTCTTGGCTACTAAAATGTGGTTCATTATATGTGACTATGGTTAAAGGTATGCAAAAATGGGCTATTATGTTATTCAGTATGAATCTATATACTTGTCAAGATGTGCTTTTGCTTAGGGGAATGGCTTCAATCCACTTTGTAAAGTATTTAGTTGTAGTGATGATAAAGTTATGCCATGCAGAAGACTTAGGCATTATAGGTCCAATAATGGCAAGTTCCCATTGTTGAAATGGCCAAGTTATTTGAGTTGTGTGTAACTTAGTTGGGAAAATGTGTATCAAGTTGCTATGCCATTGATAGGTATCAAAACTTTTAACCTTCTATAGGTTTTTGCTTTTCATATGGGGCTAGTAATAGTCTAGTTGTCTAATCTTCATGACCATGGCCTTAGGTCCTATATGTCCCTCACATACACCCACATGAACTTGCTCAAGGACTATGCAGACTTCAATTTTTCCCAAGCACGCAAACAATATGCCATCATAGGACTATCGACATAGTATGTTATTTCCTATAATGACATAATATGTTGATCTTTTACGTACAATGTCCTTTTGAGAAATATTCAGGTCCTATATAAATTCATTGTGAATCAGGTTGAACTTGATATTGTTGTACCACTCCTTTTGAGGAGCGGTATTAATAGATGCTATAGAGTTACCTTCAGTGTTCTTTGTAATGGGAATAATAGAGTTCATTATTATTGAAGGTAACTTGCTAAACACATTGGGTGTCACACCTAGGGCTAAGGTTGCAATGGAATTGGCTATTGTATTCTTGGTTCTAGGTATATGTTGGATACCAACATCTATAAATTGTTGCATTAGTCTCTTACCTAGGTCACAATAGGGGTGCAAATGTCTAGCTTTACATGCATAAACCTCTATTACTTGATTAACCACTAGTTGTGTATCATATTTTATTATTAGGTATTTGATTCCTTGATCACAAGCTACCATAATTCCTCTGATTAATCCTTCATACTCTACCACATTGTTGGTACATGGGAATTGAAAATGGTAAGTGAAGGATTTGATTTCACTAGAAGGTGATATTATGATGGAAATAGCACTAGTCCCATGGGTAGTTTAAGTTCTATCAAAGTGCATACTTGTCTCATAGTCCTTGAGTACTTTGCTAATAATGTTGACATGTTCAGCAGGAAACTTAGGGGCAATGGCTACATGGTCTTCCACTAGGGAAATGGTAAGTTGCATGGCTATAGCTTGACCTTTGGTTGAGGCTTGAGAGATATAATGTAGACCAAACTTAGCTATTATGGCCTTCCAATGGCCTATGTGGCTACTTTCATAAATATTGGTCATTATGGCTCTAAGCACGTTGTCCTTGCAAATGACATTGACTTGGCTCCTAAGGAGGTAGTGTATCCACTTCTTTAATGAGAAGACTAGGGATAGAATATACTTCTCTACCTCGATGTATTAGGTCTCATAGGAAATTAATGCATGGCCTAAATAGTATATTGATAGCTCTACTCCATCATCTCATTTTTGATAGAGTAGAGAGGTAATGGACATGTTAGATAAAGCAAGGTATATGTAAAAAGATTTATCCTTTTATGGCTGATAGACCATGGGTAGTTGTGCTAACTCTTGCTTAAGGTTTTCAAAGGCCTCTTGGCATTGAGATATCCACTTATAGTGAACCTATTTTTTAAGCAAGTGTTGCATGCATTGTAGCTTATTCATAAGCCTCGTGATGAACCTAAGAATAAATTGTAATATACCTTGTCGTTCCCAAGCTCCTTAAGGTTAGTTGGTGCTACAAAGTTGGATATGGCTTTAACCTTATTAGGATTGACATGTATTCTTACTTTAGATACTACAAAGACAAGAATTTTACTAGTTTTGATGCCAAATATATCCTTGTTAGGATTAAGGCTAAGCTCATATTTGAGACATCATTTCAACACAAGGTCTAGGTCATCCTCATGGTTATTGGCCATTTTGGATTTAATGGATATATCATACACATAATCATTAAGCAATCCTAACATATGATCACTAAAGATATATGTCATGACTTCTTGATAAGTTGCACTTGCATTCTTTAGACCAAAGGACATCATGTTGTAGCAAAAGGTTCCTCAAGGGGTCATGAAGGTTATACAAAGTTAATGCTTTGGGTTAATCCTAACTTAGTTGTATTCCAAGAACCCATCCATGAAGGATAACAAGGCATGTCCAATTATAGTATCGATAAGTTGGTTAATACTAGGCAAAGGGAAATAATCTTTGATAGTTTCCTTATTTAAGTCTTGAAAATCAATACAAATGCATATGCTCCCATTTTTCTTAGGGACTACCACTATGTTGGACACCCATTCCATGTAATCGACAACTTGAATAAAATTGGCTGGATACAGTTTCATGATTTCATCACAAACTGCCAGGGCTAAACCTTGTTTAATCTTGCTAACTTGTTGCTCAACTAGCTTGATACTAGAGTTGAGTATGATGTTATGTTGCACTAGGCATGGGTCAAGACCTGGAATATCTTTATATGACTAGGCAAAGGCCTTAATGTTCTCTTGGAGAACCTTCGTGATGCCTTAAGCTTGTTGAGGTTCCAATGAGGACCTTAGTTTCAGTGTTTTCTCCTCACTGCTTTGTGTGATGATAGGAACCTCAACTAGAAAGTCTTTGGTAATGTCATTGTCCTCAAGGTTAAGGGTCTTAACTAGGTGTTTTGACCACTCAAGAGGTTTTTCTATTGAGGCTATGTGATTAACTTGGCTCTTAGGCTCAAGATCTAAGTAATTGAGGTTAATGAATTGTTCAACATCACCATGAGGTCCAGTTAGGGTCAAAGATAAATTAATTTTCCTTCAAGTGTCCATACTCCAATCCTGCATATCAACCATAAGCACAATAAGTGGTACTTGTGTGATAAAATGAGCAAATAATGCCAAAATAATATAAAGTATGTTAGCAATAATGCATGGATAAGCCAAAACATGTTACTTCAGTGGTCAAACAAGGTTCAAATAGGGGCAACAAAGGTTATACAAGGATGTCAAAACAAATAGGGTGAAACAAAGGCTAAATAAAGTGAAATAAGGATGAATGATGGTAGAATGGAATCAAATAAAGGCTATATGATGGTCAAACACCACTCAATGATGTCAATCAAGGTTAAAGCAAGGTCAATGGAGGCCATGAGATGGAAGTTAAGGTAGATAACATACACAGAAGGCCAAATAGCATGGAATAAGGCAACATAAAGACTAAATGATGGTCAAATGATGGTGTAATGATGCCAAATGATGGTCTAATGATGTTTAAGCATCATCAAATGGTGTCGAACAAGGGTAAAGAATTGTCAACAAAGGTCACAAAAGAGAAGGAAAAGTAAATAAGTTAAACCAAAGGCCAGCTAACTTGGAATAAAGCCAAATGATGATAAATGGGGTTAAATGAACCCCAAATGATGGCCAAATCCCATCAAATGATGTTCTAGATGGTTGAACAAGGTCATGTTAATGCCCAATGGTATCAAATGATGTTAAACTAGCTCAACTAAGGTCAAATGATGCCAAATGATAGAAACATTTGGTGAAATTAGTGGCAAATGATCCTAAAATGATGAAAGCCAAATGATACCAAATGATCTAACAATAAAGGTAAAAAATGTATAACAAGGTCAAAATAGGTCAAAGCAAAGTAGATCAAGGCCAAACCTATCAAGGTGGGAAACATGGGGGTAAAACATGCTTAATATTGGTCAATTAGGATTACATTTTTCTAGTTTTAGGCCTTAGCGGGCCACAATGGGAGGCTAAAGGGTTGATGGAGGAGTTTGGGCACTTGGGGAGGTCATTTTGAGGCTATTTGGAGGTAGAAATGAGGCCCTTTTTGAAACCATGATGGAACCATGTCATTATAGATGTAAAGGAAATATCACCAAACTTAGAATCACATTACAAAAATAATATCAATTTATCATATTCAAGTGCAATAATAAAAAATGTCTAGAAAATTTCTTTACGCACATTATCCCACAAGACCAATAAGGGATATGAGTATAATTTTATACAACCCAAATAATGAAAATGTGCCTAAGATATAGAGATAATATTATTGTAAATCTCATCACCAAATGATTTTTTGATTGATTTTCTAACTAGATAATGCTTACAAGTTGGTAGAGTGAAGTTAGAGAGTGACCCCAAAAAGTGTGCTTTAGCTAACCTTGTCATGCTTTCTTATCCAATATGGTCTAATCTAGTATGCCATAAAATGGAATTATCACTAACATTATCAATAGAAATGAGCAAGTAAGAAGAACTATATTATTTATTTAGATATTCAATATCTAGCTTAAATAAACCACTGTTGACAAAACCATATCCATAACAAACTAAGCCTAGATGAACATAACTGAATCATCCTTAAACATAAAACTAAAACACAATTTTAACAAAGCAGTAATGAAAAGAAAATTTCATCAAATTTTTATGGATAAAGTACATCATGATGATATAAAATGTCATCTTGTCATATGAAATATTTATATATATTAATGTCAAGCAAATTTATGTTAGAGGCATTCCCCAAAAATGAAGAGAAATAGAAAATAAGAGAGGCTTCATGATAAGGGTAGTGAAAACAATGAACTAGATTATATATAACTAATATATAAGATGACCAAGAGTGTATAACCTAAAAAATTCAATTGAGCTTTGAATTTTTAGCAAAGAAAAAAATTCCTTAATAATGATTCATAAGATAAGCACTTACCTCTAAAGTAGATGTCGCCTTAAGGATGTTTGACAAGACCCTATAACATCTTCACAAACAACATCATCTCCTCCTTCCCATACTCCATTTTAAACTTTTGCTCTTAGCCAAAAATTTTTTATTGCTAAAATAAAAGTTCAAAGAGTAGACTTATAGTGTAAAAATTTTCAACCAACAATATAAGTTTGAAATGGAGGATGGGAAGGAGAAGATGGTGTTATCAAAACCTATAATAATAGTTGTTTTGTTTATCAATCTAGGAAGACTTAGGTAGTTTTCTAGAAGTTAGAAGAGGTTCTTGTGATTTTTTTAGATAGTGAAAACAAAGTATGCTTTAAGGAAGGTTATGATCCCTAGGCACTGACTACTAGAATGTTTTATTAGTTAGTCTAAGTGGGAAAAGATTGTACCACCACCACCATGAGAATTCTAATCTCACAATTAAAGATACCATACTTTGGTTTGATAGATACTATTGCATGTCATGTTGTAATGAAAGACATGAAGAATGTAATCTCATGACCTTGGTTTAGTTTTCTCTACATCATGGTAAAAGAAGGAAGCTGTGTGGACTAATTGGTGACTTTGAAGATGGACATGAAGTGGTAGGTACTATCATATTACATGGTGTCTTCTCTTCACTTTTTCTATGACTACCTTCTTCTCACTATTGTCATAGTCTTTAATGATTCCAATTTTATGGATATCATCATGGTGATGAAAAGTAAAAATAAGGAGTTAGTTTCATAGGTATTCTTGGAAGCTCACGAGTGGTTAAGTATTTCAACACTCAACCATACAAGTCACAAGTGTACACGTGTGACTTGATCGTAATCTGTGGATGGACACTGTAAGTATGCTAGTAGATGATGTTAAGTTCATGATCATTGTCTTTTCATGTAGAGTTAGCAAAGTCCAAGTTGTATGGTTTAACTCTTGGTGAGGTATATGATATGTTGATGCTATTTAGACTTAATTGTCCTAAGAGCCAACATAGTAAAAATGAGAGTGAAGTATAAAATAAAATCTAGGTCTAGGTATGATAGACTATAAATCTATATTAGCCTATGATCATAAGTATCCATTCCTCACTTACTGTACACATCTTGGGCTCATGTAACTGTTACTAGGATTACCAAGCAACCTTACTACTAAGAAAATCAATCAAAGTTACTACCAAGTT
Source organism: Gnetum montanum (assembly GCA_015680685.1). Classification (NCBI taxonomy): domain Eukaryota; kingdom Viridiplantae; phylum Streptophyta; class Gnetopsida; order Gnetales; family Gnetaceae; genus Gnetum; species Gnetum montanum. Next base: position 583,407 of record MNCI01003473.1, read on the forward strand.
ACCAGAAGATTACACTTTACACTCAAAACCAATCATATTTATACCAACCGACTAAGAGACGTAGAAAAAGTAAAGTACTGGGAAGTTATAAATGACTTATGTAAAGTAAACATGTTGAAAGGTAAAATTAAACTAAGTAAAAATGAACTAAGTGGAATGATGCAATGATGGAAAATAATCTCAATATTTATTTCTAGTTATAAATTGTGCCTAAGGATAATTCACTTGAACAAAGATTTTGTACAACTATTTAACACCACACTTTAGGTATTCACTCTATCATTAATTCTAAATCATGAAAACAAAGTACAAGAATTTGGCCAAGTGTTGACAAAAATTTCTTTCTTTTGAGGTGATGGTGGGTTGGTATTTATAGTGATGACCATGACCCATTACATCATATCAATGATGATGTATGCATAGCTACGATATTGTAGCTAAATAACATAAATTTTTATCATACCCCCATGACCAACTTAAGAAGTCATCCTCAAATTAAAGGAAAATGAGGATATAATTTCTTACAAAATTATGGCATCATTTATAAACTCTAACATTATGACTTATTTACATGATTGATTGTCTTATGAATGCTATATTGTGGTTTGAGTGGTGTTTACAAAATTATCATGCATCACATGATGGACACATATGATAAGACAAAACATAACAAAAACAAAAATTCAAAGCTCAATGTAGCCTCATGTTCTAGGTAGTGATAGCTTCTCCATTAGCTTCTTTCCTTTGTCATCAAGATTTTGGAATTGATACATGTTGAGTAAAGCCCAAAGTTTCTCCTCCTTAGATCTTGGATCATGTATTGTCTAAGAGAATTCAACAATGTTTGCTAGAGTTGGTACTTTCCATGGGCAAGGTAATTGTGAAAGTATTTTATTTACTTTTATGTATCAAGACATGGACTATTGCATATTTTTTCAAATTCTCTAGCTATTTTCCTGAATTCCTAATAATCCATCATTCTTCTTGCTAGATTTTCCACTATGTCTTTTTGATCTTGGTAGCTAGTCTTAACCACTTGGAGCTTAGAGTTTGTAATGTGTAACTTCTACTATGCATCTTTTCTATCCATGAACTTCTTCTCATATAGTGCATATACTAAGGTCACTTGCTACTCTAGTTAGATTTTTGGCTTGCTTGCCCTTAACATGGCCAAATTAGCATACTGGAGATTTGCTAATCTCATGTACTCTACTAGATCATTGATCTACAAGTCTTTGTTCTTAATTTTGGCTGGTTGGATGTCACAAGACCATCTAGGACTAGCTACCAATCAAGTGTTTGGTTTGTGCTTGAACTAATCTTGACATTGGCCATCTAGATTTCTTTTTTATTTATTATCTTGTACAAGCCCACTTGGTCTTTGAAGTGCTCTTTTAGCCTTTGATGCTTCTTGGCTTGATTTTTCCATGCATCAATTTCAATGGATAAATTTTACAAGATTTCATGGACTTCTTTCATTGATAGGATCTTATTTTCTCTATTTAGTTTTTGCATGTCAAAGTTGATTGTAGCAAACTACTCTCTTTGTTGATGGATGCTTTCTTCTAGGACATTCTTCTGCTTCTCTATGGTTGTCAACATTATGTTCTCAATAGACATTCTTTTGTTCTCTTCCTCTAACGTAGTTCGGGTTTTAGCATGAGCATATGTTTAATCTTTTGCCACTAAGGTATTCCATGTTGGCTTTTTCCTTTCCATCTCCATGTAAATGTTCTAGCCACAAGTTGAATTATCTATTTGGTTCTAAACTATTTTAGCTAGTTTGGTGTAATATGTCATGCAGGGTATTATCTTTCTATTCTGAATGTAGCTAATTTAGCTTGTAACCTCTACAATTTATTTTTTGCATATTCAGCTCTAGTTTTAGCTCCAATTTTCTTGATTCTTGAACCCTCTTGATCATGGAGTGACCAACTTAGTTATGGGAGAGAGTGCTACACGTAGTTGTATGATTTGAGCTAAATTTTTCTAATGTTTGGAAGAACATATCAAGGGTAAGAACTATAATAATTATTTACATTTTAACTAATTAAGTAAGTAAAAATTAGTAAACTTAAAAATTCTTCTCAAATGACCATTATAGCATACATAAATAAGAAAATAACAATTATGAGAGATTGTAAGAAACTAATTAATTCATAATACATTAGAAGATACAACACTTAAGGATTTATTTTAAAAAATTTTCAAACTCTACAAACCTAATGAGGGCTAAAGAGTAATAACAGGATAGATTTTCATCAAATCTAAGGACTTAAGAGAGGATTATGAATTGTTAAAAACTTATTTGAAAATCTTGGCTAATTATAGATGAATTCTTTATGATTGTAGATGCCTCCTAAAAGACCCACAACTGAAGGACACTCACAACAAAGTGGTAAGAGAACCAGAGAAAGAGGACATGCTGGAGAACAAACTTTACAAGCTAAGCAAGAAGCCTAGCCTTACAACATCCATCAGGTTACACCAGCAATGGAACAATATACACAAGCTAAAGTTGAAGCACCACTTTCTCAAGAGCATGGACACCACCTCATGTTGTCAAATAAGTGTCTCTAGGCTATCCAAGAGAAATCCATCATGTTCATAGTTAGTGTGGAACTCCAAGCCTCTCCTTTTTGGCCCACACTATCATACAATGGCAAATGGTATCTAGGAAAAGTATAACAATTCTAGAAAAATAAGCAAGATGATGCTATGGTTAAGATTGAAGGGATCATAGTGCCATATTTAGTAGAGGTAATTATCAAGGCACCAAGTCTTCCTAATGTCAGAGCCAACATTGTATAGATATCTACAAGGTTCAATGTAGATGGAAAATGTTATGGCTACAAAGGGTCTATAAAAAAAGTAATAAGAAATTTAGTGGATTTTCCACAGAAGAGAAGATCTACTTAAAAATCGAGACCTATCACCTCTTTCCTACTAAAAGACTAAAAAAAATTTCTACCTATGCTACTGGAGGAAGCACCATCCTCATGGGGAAATTCTAAGCAAATATGGATTATTTATTGTTCCTAGAAACTCAAAAGAGGTTTAAAGAAAAGAAGGAAGGAAAAATCATCTTACCATTTTCTTGCCTTATCAAAAGACTATGTAGAAAAGTAGGAATTCTAGGCTACACCAATGATGTTCTTCACAAAGTTCAAAATGCATCTTATGTTGAGATCTTAAAGCTAGTGCCACCCAAGAAAGATCAACTAGAAAAGCTAGTAGATACTAAGGGAGATACAAGATCTACACTAGCAAGAAACGTGCTAGCTATGAGACAAAAGAAAGCAAGACTGAGTGGGTCAACACCAGCTGGTGATAGACTAGGATCAAGCACTCCACCAACATAGTAAAACTATAGATCCTCCATGAGCCATTTGTAACTAATTGTTGAAACTATAAGCTAGGGAAATAAAAAGGTCTCAAGTATGTATAAGGTAAAATAAAATTGAAGAAGACTTATAGTATCAACAGGACCTACTAGTGCTCAAAATTTATTATACACAAGAGAAGATGAAGATTGGGAACAACAAATATTTTGGAATGTTGCATCCTTCTAGGTCATGCTAGAAAATAGAGAAGGAGCCATACTTGTGGTTATGCAACATCAAGATGCAGTAGGAGCAATTGAGATCATTACAGATCATATTAAGGATTCCTTCAATGTTCTTGTTCTACCATTGGTAGATATAACTAGAGTCAAAGATGTTGAAACTATATTTGGAACCTCCATGACCCCAAAAGAGTATGAAGACATTATGGATTAACTGTTGTAGATAGGATAAGTGATGCAAAACCTTTTTGATATCCCTAGCGATATCACTACAGTGTAGTTTGAACTAATCTCAACCAAGAGGGTGAGGAAGTTATGAAGCTTGGAAGTTTAGGTGTTAGAGGTTCAAAAAAAAAAACATGAACTTCCTATGAATCAAATGAGAAGAATTAAAAATTTCTAATTCCTTGTGTGTGTGTATATAGTTTTTTTGCAATGGCAACATCATAGATGTGACATCATAGTTGCAAGATCGTAGGGATGATACATTGTAGCTACAATGTCATCGTTGAAAATTCAAGATTTTGAGCTATTTTCAATGGAAAAGTTGAGTGAAATGAATAGTTTGGAAGATGTAGTGAAGGTTCAAAGGATTCTTGATCATGGAAGATGCTCAAAATATAAGAAAATATCATTGAAAGTGTATGAAATAAGGAATGTAGGAAAAGTAAGTCAATAACATCTATAGAAGATGGTTTATACGAATTATCGAATTTATGATGGAAGATGAATAGAGAGGAGAGTAACAATGATCATTTAAGTGTTTTGGAGGCACAAGATGATGTGGAGTTGATCATTAGATATGAAGCACAAGAGTTATATAAGTGGATCCTCTCCAAAGCAGGTTCTAGCCCTTAGTGCCCATGTATAATCATACTTATAAGTGTCCATAGGAACTTAAGAAGTTGAATGTAAAACATATATGTCTTTCAAAATACACATGTTAGTATTGTCTTAATGAGAAAATAACACTATGTTATACAAAATCATTAAAATCTATTGGTATATAGTAGTGAGGTGGAGTGGTAATAACTGGGATTGCAAAAAATAGAACGTGAGGTGTCTTACCATAGGCATAATGAATTCTATGTATGATATATAGTTAAAGTAATCATTAGCCCTTTTGTCCAAGATCCAAACCAAGTCCATACCACTTACTAGTGACATGGCATTGTGTCATCTCAAAATCAACAATCATAAGACTACCACAACTGTAGGAGGTATGACCACTTGGCAAATATGTTCAAGAAAGTAATTTACTAATAGCAAACTCTTATTTTTTAAAAGAGACTTGGCCATTGGATATAGGATTTCCTTTAGTATGGGTAATATGTCTTTCCAGTGGAACCCACAAAAATGTTTATTTAGTGCATTTATTAGATTATTACTATGTCAACCTTGCTAGAGGACTACCTTTAGGCATGGATAACATGTCTTTCTAATGACATGGTAAGGTAGCACTTATTTTAGACATACTTTTATTTTTCATTATAACTCAAGTAAATAACACAACTCAATAGTAGGATAAGACTTATAGTAGCAATCTTGGAGAATCCAAAAATCCCTTTGATGCCACACCCTTTTCATTCCCACTTGGTTCTTTTCTTTTCTATATAGGCATAATGCTCACAAGTTTATTTTAGTTTTATTGTGGAGGGAATGTCATTATGATCATGGTAAGCACTTCTTATTATTGGAAATGAGTGGATGGATGATGTGGTCTCATTGTATATAGAATCAGTGCTTCAATGATTTGATAACATAGGGTGATATTCTCATTATTGTAACTCCATCTTATTTTATTCCTTTATGATTTATTAGAAAAAATCAATAAAATATGGACATGAAGTATAATCGAGAATTATGAAAAATGTAAGAATGAAAAAAATGTATAAAGAACTTAAAAGATATTAAAGAATGAAAAATGATTAAGAAATGGAAAAAGGGTATAAAAGAATTGAAAAATTATCAAGAAGTGTTAAAATTGGTAAGAAATGTGAAAAGTTGAAAAATATAGAAGAGGAATCGATGCCTAAGTATCAAACTTGATATCCCCATGACTATTATGAAAGGTGGAGATTTGGAAGATTGCACAGATCATAAATAGTTTTAGGGTCATGGTGTAGTTCATGCAAGAGTAAGGAAAGTCATAGAATGATTTTACTTATTGAATATTGATAAGGATATATCTCTGTGAGCTGGCTAGGTGATAGATTTGCATGGCACTAAATTGGTAGATAGTGTGGATGGTATAAGATTCTTCCCATAAAGTTTGGAACTTAGTATTTTGTTGAACATGGTTGGGATTATAGTAGAGGACTTTATCATTAGGCTTGATAGATACTTGTCTTATTTTGACATCATGTCTACATTTGGAGTACTTTTTGTGGATTTTATTAGTCATTTGAGCTATTAATTAGTTTTCATCTAAGAGATTTGAAACACCATAAAATTTTAAGACCCTGATGCTTTAGCAAAGTCTTGAAATTTGGGTAAGGATTTCCACAAGTGCAGTGTCATGATGCACCATCCAGACAATCTAGGCATTGAAAGTAGACCATACATTCCTACAAGTTTTCTATCGCCATGGATGATAGGCCTATTGAATTCTCCAGCCTACCCAGCTGGGTACTCGACTCGGCTGAAGGTCTACCCAGAGAGCATGTTAGGAGCTACCAAAAGTGTTCAAGATGAGCTAAGCAGTTCGACAAGTTTTCTAACTGAAGAAACTTGCTACGCTATGCTATGCTACACAGTGTAGCAGGTCTCAAGAAGACTAAATAGGCACCAAAGATGCACATTAATGACGACTCAACTCCCCAGAGACACTGCCCTACTTCATCCTTGATGCACGAGCAAAGTGACATAGCAAAAATTTGGCAAATTTCATTGAAGGTCCTCTTCACTCAAAGTACTACGCTGTGTTACGCTGCACAACATAGCACAGCGTAGCAGGAATACACTCTTTCAATGCTCCCACTCAGATGGCTTTGATGGAGTAGGCACATTTGCTCAAGTCTCAACTGACGAACAGGTTTAATCCATTGACATGCCAGGACATGACTAACATCCCACAAGAAAAAATTTGCAAGACTAAGTTAGAATCCAAGCCAAGATGGGTGCTATGTTGTGCTATGCTACGTAGCGTAGAACAATGTAGTAAGGATAGAACACATGAAGGCCCTCTACCAAGTGGTTTCAGAAAGAAGATTTCACTTGGCCACATTCCAACCTTCAAGACTAGTTGTCCTGCTTCGCCCTCAAGCTCCAAGCATGGTTTCTTAACAAAGAATTGAAAAACTAGGTGGGGATGCATGTCATATTGGCTGCTACGCTACACTATGCTACATAGCATAGCATAGCATAGCAAGGATGCAAAACACCAAAGTGTCCCAAAGATGAACTTAGCAGGTCCCAAGACCTTTCAACATGAAAGACAAGGTTGCAGTCACTTGCCTAGCCAGGCCTCAAATAGATATTTTTGGCTTATAGGCAAAATTTCATTTAAAATTGGTGGCTACGCTATGCTATGCTACGCTACGCTACGCTACGCTACGCAGTGTAGCACAGCGTAGTGAGTGGGTATTTATGCTACATATGCTGAAAAGCGTAAACAGTGTAACACTCACATAGCAACCTCAAGACATCTTCGGTTAGCTAAATAACTAGTTAACAATGGCTATTCTTGTCCCAAAACTTCTCACACAGGAAAAGTTAGTAAGTTTGCCATGTTTTGCACCCCTTAACCATCCCCGAAGTTGTCCCTACACTTGACCCTTCTTGCAAGAGTAGGGAAGATGTAGTCCTAGAGCACTAGCTTCACTTTGCATTTATTGATTGGTAGTTTTCTTTATAAGAAATATAGCATCACACTAAACTTTAGCACATGTAGCACGAATGGTATGATCACACCATAGTGGTTTTCAACATTGCATAGTAGCATGGCATAGTCACATCCACACTTTGTGGGACCTAGGACACATGGCACTTAAACCACATTTCTCTCCAACTCTATAAATACCTTGGTGAACAATGTTCAATGGGTTGGCTTTTTGGGAGCATTCTAGCGGGTTAGCTTTTGGCATTATTGGCTTGGAGCATTCAATTAGCTTTTAGCATTGTTAGCTTTTGGCAATTACGTCTTTGGCGGTTGGCTTGTTTGATTGAGATCTTGACAATTCAGCTCTCTGGTGATCAGCTTTGGCAAGGAGATTGGCAAGTAGAGGGCCCCTATCAGCAAGCTATTAATAGTAGTTTGAGGAACTATGACCATAATGCTTCGTCGCAAGCTGTTCTTGTTGTACACCTCCTTCATTTCAGTAAAGATTAGATCCTCGATCTTAGGGTGTTGCACTTCCTTACCCAAACTTGTTTCATTCTTGTCTTGTTATTTTTGTGTTTTGCATTATTTTCAATCAATTTATGTTCATTGCTTAATGCTCGGCGTGTATATAACAACCTTAAAACCAACATTTATGAAAGGTTATTATACACTGCTTAAGTCCCTATCTGATCGACTAGACCATTCAGGGCACCCCACATCTGTTTACATCCAACATGGCCCTCGCACGGATCCTAGGTTAGGCTGTACACTTAGTGACCTCTCGGTGTTCCAGCCACCAACTTTTTCAGTCGCTATAGTTTTTGGCACTAGAAGGAGGGCCTTCTGTGCCTTTTTTGCGTATAATTGGTAATCTTGTACACTGTCTGTACCCTGTCATCTACTAACGTAAACGTGACACCCTTGTGGTTGTTTATGCACTGTGTGGTGTATATTGGTCACAACGATGGTTCCTTTGGGACCTGGTAGGATTAAAGCCTCCAACTGATTGCTCACTTTATAATGTTCACCCTATTTACTGCCCCACGCTACCTGCACCTTGTGCAGCGTAGCAAACTGCCTAGTGTATCACTCCTGCTTAGTGTAATAGATGTCTCCCTAGCGCATCCAATTGCATTTTTTCTCTCTTTTATAGTTTTCACCTCATGATGAAAAATGACTCTTGCAACCATTGTCACCACCACCTTGAACATGGAGGTTCCATACTAGATTCAAAATGTGATAGGTCTTGAGCGGCTTCTCAGCCTGGTGCTAGCATCGCGTCAATCCCTTAGATTGTGGTAGCTATCACCAGAGTGCTTGGTACAAGACACGGAGTGATATGACTTCCTCTACGCAAAAGTCCAAGCTAGTCTATCCCTGGACCGTCAAGAACTTGAAGACAAACGTAACTTCAAGTTCTTCCACCAAAATGGGAGGGAGTTCATCCCTACCCCTAACATCGTCAACCCATTGACTGAAAAATATCAATGGATCTTGGACTAGTTGATGCGAGTTAGTAGGTCCAGGGAATGGGACACAACATCCTACTACGACGAAGCATTCCAAGATAGATAGGAAGACTTTGACTCCCACTCCGAGGGTGGTTGCCAAATCTACGCTATAGTCTTCCCGCCTACCGCTATCTTTCAATGTAACCCACTCTTTGCTCCTACCCCCTTCGCGATTACTACAACCCCGTCACAACCTTTACCTATGTCAGCCATGAGCAGCCATCTCGTACCTTCCTTTTACCTGCAAGAGGGTCCTTCAACCTCGTTTCTAGTCATCCTCCATTCTCAGTTTGCCCCAGCAATGTACCCAACGTTAGTCAAAGCTATGCTACCATACGTTCACACTTTGCCCATGTCTCAGTTACATGCAAGCTTTACATCTAGTCCTTCGTCTGCACTTGTCCCACCACCAGTGGCTAACCCAGTCTCAACCATGTGGTGGGTGCCAACCTCATCCTTACCTATGGCACAACCCTCTTAGGTATCATATTACATGTAGCCCCATGTGCACCAGCTTTTGCAAGTAGTACAACTTAGTGTAGGGCTATGGGTTGCCTCACCAACCGGGAAACCTATCAACCCCACAACCCCACCAACAACTGCCGCATCAACGACACCACCCACTAGGTGATGGATGGTCCAAGCGACCCCATTCATAGGAGCGGCATCAAAAGTGCTCCCCATGGGCCAGGCCATCGTCCCTACGCTGCAATCCCCATTGGCGTATATGATGGTTGCTCAAGTAGCCCCATAATCATTTGCAATGTCACCAGGTTTGGATCAAGCTTTTCAACTTATCTAGACCCTCACTAAGGAAATAAAATGCCTCAAAGTCGTTAGTTCTGACATGGTACAAGCATGGACTTTTACCATGACGATTCCATCAACCTGGCCATTCCCATGCTTACGTTACCCCCTGAGGTGCCACTCCCCCAATTTACGAAATACAACAGGAAGGGCGATCCCAATGCACATTTTGTAATGTTTAGGTCTGAATCTTTGTTGTTGTAGCAATGGCCACACACTATCATCTACGTCTTCGCCATGTCCTTAATAGGCAAGGCTTTAGACTGGTACTGTGCACTCCCATGTGCCTCCATCTCAACTTTGGAGGAGTTGTTGAGTCAGTTCGTGACCCGTTTCAATTATAACTTGAAACCATAAGTCACGCTGGACCAGCTCATGAGTGTCAAGCAAGACTCGCTTGAGTCTATGCAAAGATTCATACAGTGGTGGAGCACCACCTTGAATGAAATATGCGAGCCTATCGCTAAAGCCCACCTGTTTGCCATTTTCAAGGGGGCAGTAAACGATTTTATCAAGTTAAAAGTTTACTACTTAGCCTTGCGCTTCCTTAGTCAAGCTTTCTCATAGACTAAGAGAATCTAAGACATAGTCGAGGATAACAAAGACTCAGCTTATGTCATGTATAAAAATGCATACCTTAAGAAAGACAAAGAGAAGGGCAAGGTTGCAGCACTCACAATGGCTGCTATGGCTAACAAGGCCAAACCTAACAACAAAAAAAACAAAAAGATGACCATGGTGCCCACTAACACCACATTTGGCTAAAGTAATTCTGGTCAATCCTCAACATCAGCACCTAAGGCATTAACCTAGCCTAAACCTAACTTCGAGTGCAAGGATCTCTCATAATACACCCCATTACCTGTTAAGCCTTCAGAACTTCTGAAGCAACTTTTGGGAGCTAGGTATATACAACACAAATGGATGTTAGAGGAAGCAATGAAATGACATCAATGGTATTATGAATGTCTTAGGAACCCCTCTTTGGCCACACCTAATGAGCTATTAGTTCCTAAGAACTTCAGGCTTGAACTTTTTTGTGACTATCACCAACTGTGTCATCACGATACGAACTACTGTCTAGCTTTGAAAGATGATATCCAATGCATGATCGATCAGGGAAAACTAGTCCTGGATGAAAGTAGTCCTATTCACCCTAAAAACCAGTCAATGCATGTTTACAAGGACCCCCTAAACGCCAATAGCGCAAGGTACACAATTAACGTCGTTGGCATTGATGATAACCTAGAGCCACCACAACAACTATTTGTGGTGCGTATCCCTCCTCGAAATGCAACAACCCATACAATGACAAAAATGATGCAATGACAACCATTTTTCCTCAAAGTTCCTCCTCAGACATCCATGCCTACACTGTTTATGCTCAAAACTACAGCACTTGTGCCAGCACCACAGGAACCATTCGTTATTGAGGTGCCAAAAAAAAAAACAAGTGCTTTTGCCACGTAGAGCTAAGTAATGAAAGCAACACTACAACTACCTCGTTCAAGAAAATGGGAAGAGCATTTTTCAAACAAGATGGCTAGGGAATGTACCACCTTAGGTCCTCCCAAGCCTACCCCCTTTTCCTCGAGGCCCATGGTCCCCTCATTGTTAGCAATCGATAATGCCACACAGAAGCAATTGCCACTGCCCTACCCAAGAAAGCAAAGCCCTCAACCTGAAGCCACCCCCCTAGGGAGATTTGTCTTCTAGGATGAATGAAGGAGGAAAAGGAAAATAAACAAGATGGTGAGCAGGATCTTTTTAATGCCCTCACCTAAGTTAAACAAGCTCTGAAACAAAAAAACACAACTTTGAGCCTGTATGACTTGATGATGACATCCACTACACACTGAGAAGGCATGTGTACTATCCAAAATCGTCGGCGTAAGGTTGGAGGAAAAAAAATGCTGAAGGACCTTTGGAGAGATACAGATGACCTTACCTTCGAGTGAGGGAAAGTTGGAAAAATGAAGGCAGAGTGCCTTGGATGGTCTGCACACAGATCAACCAAGGACTTACCCGAGCGTACACTATTGCCTATGCTGGGGTTATCATCACGAAACGTGAAAGAGAGAAAATGATGTAACACAAAGTAACATAATGGAATGTAACGAAACATAAAGAAACGTAAGGAAACATAATGAAATGTAACAAAATGTAAATAAATGTAATGGAATGTAAACGTAAGAAAAATGTTTGCAGGAACATGCAATGGAACAGAACAATGCAGAAAGTAAATCAGAATAGGACAATGGATGACAAATAATGAACAATGTTGTATTAATTATCAAGATGTGCACTGGTCAAAACATAGTTGCGTTGCAAGTCGAACGTTAAGCTCTAATGCAAGGTGTCTACAGGTGTCGGGAATCACATGTGTTTGGGCTCAGGATTACTTTTTTTTTACTTTAAATTTTGCCAACCCCATTTATGTCCATGAATAGGGTATTTATCCATTTTTCTAGGCCCTAGGAGTAGGAATGAATGAGATCGATGGTTGCAAGATGAGAGAAAAATGGATTGCGTGATAGGTGTATGTGGGCAAACTACGTTTTAGACTAGGTGCACTGTATCTTACAATGCAAGCTAGCTTATGCCCATGGAAGCAGCGTAAGGGCTTGACAAGCTCACAAATGGTGAAGCTTACAATGAAAATTTACAATGAATTTGCAACTAAAATTTGACTCTGGCTTGCTTGGAACTTCATGATCTCTTGGATTGACTGCTGTAGGACATTGATTTGAAATGTTCTTTTTGTTTTACCAAGGTTGTCAGCATGAGTTGATCTTGCCCTGGTGTCTTTGGCGTGTGTTTGAAATGTTTTAGGCCACTTTTGGTAGCTCACGTTGGGCTCATGCTATCAGCGTAACCTCAGCATGACCTGGGCGTGAGCTAGTTAGAATGGTTTATTTTGCATCGAATCTTGATTTTTGAGGCCTGTCCTTCAAGCGTAACTGTTGCCTGCCCTTGGGGGCCACCTATATGCTATTTTTGAGCTTGTTTATACTTGATTTGAGCCATCTTGATAACTCATGCTGGGCTCATGCTGTCAGCGTGACTCCAGTGTGATCCCAGTGTGACCTGGGCGTGACCTAGGTGTAACCAAGCCAAAATGCCATTTTTTACACCTGAAATTTGATTTTTTGGAGCCTATTAACAAGTAGAACTGTTTCCTGTCCTTAGAAATTGAGTTGATGATGAACTTGTGCTTAGGACTGCTTGTCTAGACTAGTTTCTTTTTGGTCACATTGGGCTCACACTCCAGCATGACCCCAGCGTGACCTGGGCATGACTTGGGCGTAAGCAGTGGAAATAGTGTATTTCCGAGCCTGAAATTAGGATTTTGAGGGCTGGGAACTTGGGGTAACCATTAGTGGACCTTTGGGGTGACTTGTACCTTCAAAATCGAGCTATTTTAACACTATTTTGAGGCTGTTTTGAATTACTCTTAATGGGGGTAAGCTAGCTTTATAGCATGAGCGAGTTGGCTGGGGTTTCGTGTCGTAGTCAAGAGTTTTCTTCTCAAGACTTGAGAGGCTCTAAATTGTTCTCATTTCAAAGTGTTGAGCTAAAATTTTGTGGTGTTTCATTGGTCCCTCTTTATTGACATTTGGAGGAATCTACCTGAGAGGCATCGACAAAGAAGTACAAAACACCATGAATGACCAAGTATCAAGCATTGTCCATCGGCCCCTAGCCGGATGTCATCGCACTATGCTCAAACGCACATTGGATTGAGGGAAATGTGATTTGGGGGAAGAAGGGAATTGGTTGTCATTGGGGAAATTGGAAGATGATCAAGGATTATAAGTGTTGCCAGAATTGTGGGAGAGGAGTGTTCTCGCGTGAGCAAGTCGTGTCATTGGTCTTTGCCAATAGTTGGGTTTTCGGTAGACTTAGAACCAGGACATTGGAGGTGCGATCTTTGGAGAAATGGAACCCTTGTGTTATGTTTAAGGGGGCTCGTTGTAAATAGCCAAAGCCACGCAGTGATGTGCCACATGATCATTTGTGGCATGAGTGTTCTCCCAAGACAATTATCTTCTCGCCTGGGGCTTGTATGAGAAGAACCAATGATCTTTGGTCTATGATGTCCATGGGGTTATGGAGACCTTTTCCATGTATTTTTCTCTTTGACCTCTTTTTTTTGCATTTCTTTTACATTTGTTTTGGGTCCTTTTGAAGGAGCTTGCTTTTCATTCCGTACTCATGCTCATGCGCTTGCATTTTTATCATGTGCTGTGCATTGTGTTTTGTGCTGCAATTGCTCAGGAATCATAGTGGACAATAGTGCATCAAGAGTTTTGGGATGAATATTATATCAAGGGACTGTAATTGAGTAGGGTAAAAGGATTGTGATGAGGAATGGGGAATGTGGAAGAAGTTGGAAATGTACTTATGAACGGATTGATTAACCTAGTCATGAGCATCAGGAAGAATGTGATGCCTTGTCGTCATGATGGAATGCATCTATGTACGAATGCCTCAAGTGTGTCATCCTACAAACACAGATCCAAGGGGACAAGGGAACCACAAATGATTTAGTTAGCTAAAGCACTTTAAACTTGAACATAGCCAATGGAATGGAGCCATCATGTGGAGTTTCAAGGAAAACAAAGTCTCGAACAGCATTAGTTTCATCAGGATCTATGTGGCCAATTAGGAGGCAGGTTCTTAGTGAGCACGTATGGCCAATTGTAGCAGCATGCCTTTTTAAATGACGCCAGGTTGTTGATGATGTCACCAATTTATAGTCTTAGTAGACTATTGTGGATTAGTTTTACGTCATGATCCTTTAGATGTCACTAGTTTATCGTTGTAGCGGACGGTGCAATGCTAGTTTATAGTTGTGGTGGACTATGAAGAGACTAGACAAGTTATAGTCTTAGTGGACTTTGGTGAATGAGCGTGGCAGTTTAATGTCATGTTGGACAGAGCTTTGTGGTGTCGGTTTACCGTCATGACGCCAGGACATTCTGTGGTGCTAGTTTTAAGTCATAGCTCTAGGACTATTCTGTGGTATCAGTTTTAGGTTGTGATGCCAGGACCGTTGTGTACCTTAAGATCATCAGACGTAGGATGGTTTCAGGTACGCATGATTTGTAGGATTGGTCAATTCATTTCCATCCATGTGCGAGCTTGAATGCCCCATTATCATATGCTTTAGTGACTAAATAAGGTCCTTCCCAGTTGATTGAGAATTTGTCTGAGTGTTCGCGGATCACCTTGAGAACTAGGTCACCTTCCTTGATTGGCCGCTTATGTGGATTATGTTGATGATGTTGTTGTTGCTATCTTTGGTACCATTCGATTTGATCAAGCGCTCATACCCTTTCTTCCTCCACTGAGTCAAGGTTAGCGATGTGTAGTTCATTGTTCTGAATTTCATCGAGGAGGCTAGAGAGTGTTATCCATAGTGAGGGAACTTGTAACTCCAAAGGTAACACAGCTTTAGATCCGTATACCAGGCTATATGGTATCTTAATTGTGGACGTTCGATGCGTTGTTCGGTATGCCCATAATGCATAGATTAACTGCTCGTGCCATCATCCCTTACTTTGATTCAGCATTTTCCTGAGCACCATGATGATCATTTTATTCATAGACTCTACTTGACCATTGCTCTATGGGTAATATGGTGATGAAAATGAGTGTTTAATACCTAGGATTTCACAGAAGCTTTTAGTATCCGTACTATTAAATTGTGGCCCATTATCGGTGACTATGGTCATTGGGATACTAAAGAGGGTTACGATGTTTTCTAATATGAAGTTGCAAACATGTTTGGACGTGGTTTTTCTAAGAGGAATAGCTTCTACTCATTTGGTGAAGTATTCAGTTGTGGTGATGATGAAGCTATGCCCTGTTGAAGATGGTGGTGTTATTGGCCCAATGATGTCTAATCCTCATTTTTGCAATGGCCATGTGATTTGCATGGTATGCAACTCATTAGGTGGTACGTGTATTAGGTTACCATGCCTTTAGCAAATGTTGCATTTCCTGACCCTGGAGAAGAAATTGTACTCCATGTGTGGCCAATAATAACCAAAATGTCTAATTTTCATTGCCATTGCTTTGGGTGCTATATGCCCTTTGCACAGTCCTTCGTGAACCTATTCCACGGTTGTTTGGCCGTCGATGCTACTGATGCACATCAATAGGATGCCTTCATAGGACTTGCGACACAAGGTGTCTCCTATTAATGCATATTTCCTAGAGCATTTTCCCACGTCATCTTTTTGAGCATTCGTCAGATGTTGTGGTGGTTTGCCTCGTAGAAGGTACTTTTTTATGTCATCATACCACTCTATTGCTTGTGTAGTGCTGACGGATGCTATGGGTATTTCATCGAGTGCGTTGATCACAGGTTTGGCACAATTTGTTATAGAACTAGGCAATACATGAAACATCTCAGGTGTCATGTTCAAGGCTAGTGTGGCAAGTGCATCGGCAATGGTATTTTCATTCCTAGGAATATGTTGCACGTCTACATTAATCAGTTGTTTTAGCAAGTGTTTAGTCAGGTCATAGTATGGTTGCAAATGAGAAGCTTTGCATGCGTAGATCTCTGTGACTTGATTGATTACTAATTGTGAGTCACCTCGAAGTATAGGATGTGTGATTCCCGAAGTTAGTGCCACTATAAGACCTCTAAGAAGACCTTTGTACTCTGCCACATTGTTGGTGCAAGGGAAGTTTAGTCGATAGGCAAAGGAGCGAATTTCTTCTGAGGGATATGTTATGACGGCTGCAGCACTTTCCCTTTGGGAGGTGGATGCTTCGTCAAAGTACAGGATTGCATCTTTATTTTTAGGCACTACGTCTATGCTGTTAATATCTTCGTTAGGGAATTCAAGGTTGATTGTCGCTTGATCTTGTGTCAGTGATGCAATCAACTGATTGGCTATTGCTTGACCCTTAGTGGAGGATTGAGAAACATAGTGCAGGTCAAACTCTGAAATCATAGCCTTCCATCTTGCTATCCTACTTGATTCATAGATGTTGTTGGTGATAGCTCAAAGCACGTTCTCTTTACAAATGATATAGACTTGGTTACGGAAGAGATAGTATCACCACTTTTTAAAGGAAAAGACTAGGGCGAGACATGATCTCTCCACATCGTTGTATCATTGTTCGTAGGTAGTTAAGGCATGGCTTAGATAGTAAACGGGGATCTTGGATCCATCTTCTCATTTTTGGCAAAGCATGAACACAATTGATGAATTAGATGTGGTAAGGTAGATGTAAAAAGGTTTATCACTTTGTGGGGGATGAACTGTTGGCAGTTGAGCCAATTTCATTTTTATGTTTTCAAAGGCTTCTTGGCGTTGTTGAGTCCACTGAAAATGGGCATTCTTTCGTAGTAGATACTGCATGGGTTTCAACTTATCAGTTAGCTTTGCGATAAAGCGTTTGACGAATTGTAGTCTACCTTGTAGACCACGTAATTCAGTAAGGTTCCTAGGCGGTTGCATACTAGTTATTGCTTTAACCTTATTAGGGTCTACTCGTATACTTGTTTCGGAGACTACAAAGCCAAGCATTTTTCTTGTCTTAACCCCAAAGACACATTTCATTAGGTTAAGCCTAAGGTCATATTTGAGACAACGTTTGAGTACCAAGTCTAGGTGCTTTACATGTTGTTCAGTTGTTTTGGACTTGACTACGATGTCATCTACATAATCATTGAGCGAATCAAGCATGTAATCACTAAATATATATGTCATTGCCCGCTGATATGTGGCACCCACATTTTTGAGACCGAATGGCATCATTGTATAACAGAACGTGCCCCAAGGTTTTATGAAGGTATTCTTGAGTTGGTGTTCTGGGTTGATCCTAATTTGGTTGTATCTTGAGAATCCATCCATAAAGGATAATAATGCATGCCCAGCGGTTGAGTCAATGAGTTGATTGATATTGGGTAGCGGGAAGTCATCCTTTATAGTGGCTACGTTGAGGTCACGGAAGTCAATACATATGCGAATGCTGCTGTTCTTCTTAGGGACTACAACAATGTTGGATACCCAATCGGCATAATCAACAACTCGGATGAAATCGGCCTGATAGAGCTTTGCGATTTTGTTATGAACTGCCAACGCTACCTCAGGCCTAACCTTTCATGTTTTTTGCTTTACTGGTCTAAGATTTTCATTGAGGATGATGTTATGCTGGATGATGCGAGGGTCTAATCCTGGCATATTGGTATACGACCAAGCAAAATTTTTTATATTATTCTTCACCACTTGTGTAATGTCATTGGCAATTTGCGGATTTAGTAGAGTAAATTTTAATGTTTTAAGCTTGCCACTAGACATGGTAATGGGGACTTCAATGAGGGGATCCTCAGTGATGTTGTCGGCTTCTAAGTCCAAAGTCTTAGTCATATCCTCAAAGCAGTCTGATGTTTGTTGAGTGGATGCCGCGAAATTGTCATAAATTGATGATGAGTCTAGATCAATGAATTCTAGGTTCCCCTCTCGTTGAATGGCCCCATGTGGTCCAGTGATAGACAATGGTGAAAAGAGGTGCTTACTATCCATGCATCTACCCCTACCAATTAAATGGGGAGGCACGTGAGCAAGGGTGAGTTGCAATTTCTTGTAAAGTTAATTTCTACGTCTTAATGCAACAAAGGCATGCGACGAATAGTTTATCGTCGTATATGGACGCTTGCCAGTTTTAGGCCTTGCCCAAGCTAGGTGTGGCAGTTTAAGGCCATGCCAGGCCATCTACCAGTCATGTTCCAAGTATATATAAGTATTATGATTTTTTCGTGATTGTTGAATTTTTTTGTGGATTTTTATTCTTCTTTTTTTGGTCTAAATGCATAGGTTATTTTGCAATGGTTAATAAATATGAGAGAAATAAAAAAAAGTAGCTACTTCGAGAGCACAAGAATAAAATAAAATAGAATAGAATAAAATAAAATAAATAAGAGGATAAAGGACAAGGTGCCACGTAACTACAAAATGAGATAAAATTGCACCAAGTGTGGTGTAAGCGTGAGTAACTGGGCGTAGCGTGAGTTAGAGGACCAGTGCATAGCGTGTGCATAGTGTGAGTTATAGAAACCCAACACAGTGTCAGAAACATGAATGACTAGGAAGACACAGCATAAGTAGGATGAAGGGCAAGGGAAAGCAAGAACGGGGAAAGGGGAAGAAGCAGGCAAGCTTGGCATTTGTGGAGGAGAGCGAGGAACTACTCCAACGCCTTCCACAACCTAAGATTTCTTTATGGGTGGGAACCCTACGCAGGTTTATTTCTTCCCTCTTTTTCTATATATATTTTGTTTTGTGTGGCGTAACGTCAATGAGTGACGACATGAGTTATGGGAGTTGCTAATTTTTGGTTTTTGTGAGCAATTTCTGAGAGTGATTTTTGGTTTTTGTGAGCGATTTCTGATTGTGTTTATGTTTCATTTTGATTCATGATTGCAGTATGAGTTCCCTTGAGATTGTAGCATGAGTGGCCCTAAAACAATCATGTTTTAGTGCATTTTTTTGTTGTAGTTTTGATGCATTTTTGGTTATGTTTTGATGCATTTTTATTTTGATTCCGGATTTTGGGCCACTATTTTGATTCTTGTTGCTAGTTTTGGGCTAGCATGAGCAAAATGGGATATGCCCATAGGCAGCGTGAGTTGCAAGAATTGCCATGTTTTGGGTATTTTTGGTTACATTCCGGTTGGGAGAAACAGGGTTTTGCATTACTGTTCATTGTGACATAAATTGCAGGGCTGCCTCTCCAGTGTTAGTTGTAGGGCTATGTATTTTAATTTATGCGTTAGTTGCAGGGTTGTGTCTCCAGTGTAAGTTACTAGCCTCCAAGCCAGGGTGTGAGTGCATGCATTGATAATTTACAGTGTGATCAGTCGATGTTTTTTTTTTCTTTTCATTGTGGGTTATTGTATCTAATTTTTGGCGTAAGTTAATCGATTGTGGATAAGGGTAGCGTGAGTGACTGTCCTTGTTACAGCATGAGGGTTTGTTTTGGCGTGGTGAACTGTTGTTGGTAGTGTTAATGGCTACCTTGCAACGTAGCTTGTTGTCTTTAGTTACAGCTACAATGTTACTAGTTTTTTCTGCAGCGTGAGTAACCCTTTGCAGCGTGAGTGACCCTTCTGCAACGTGAGTAACCCTCTATAGCGTGAGTGACCCTCTGCAGTGTGAGTGACTCTCTGCAGCATGAGTGACCCTCTGCAGCATGAGTTCCTTTTATGTGCAGTGTGAGCTGCAAGATTTAAAATAGCATGAACTATGTGATACTTTCCACTTGCGGATGTGATTATTTTTGGTAACTTGAACCATTATGGTGATTTTTTTCAAACGTTGTCCTTTTAAGATTGGTGTTGCCTAGTGCATTCTAATGTTCCCCATTGAGCATTAGATGCACCAAACAAGTATTGGAGTTCTTGTCCCAAGGGGTGGGCTTGTGTGCGTGTTGAATGTTAGTTACTTGTTGGGTTTTATTTTCTCGTTTATTTATTCTGTTTTTAATTTATAGGTTTTACATGTTTTAAGTTACTTACTTGAGGTTTTGGCTCTATGTAGGGGGCCTAAGCCTTCTCTCCTTGTGGTTGAACTTGTTGGTGTGCTATCTTGGGTCGGCCCTTTGGAACAGAGAATGACCAATTATGACATGCGGATCGGGGTGCATGTAATATGGTTTTGTCTGAATGTTGGTGGCTTTTTATCATTTATTCTGCAGAATTTCAGCATTGTCATATGGTGTCATTTGAGTGAGAAGCTGACTCATGACATTGTTGAGACCATGTTGCCTGGCTTAACACAAGGTGTGTTAGCTTTCATTGTTGACATAGACGAGGGGCTATATGCAGTCGAGGGAGGCATTCCCAAAGGTCCTAGATCTACATGCTCTTTAACTCGTGTGTGGGGATTGCTGTCTTGCAGCCATTACAGCAGTAGTAGCACACTGTTTCTAGCTTACCATGTACATAAACTGTTCCAAAATCCGCCTGGAAAAGTATACCAAGTAGACAAGTATGCTCTTTCATACGTGTATTAACTTTGACTCTCTTAGCGTTATAATCATTATTTACATGTGTATACTCTTTCTTTCACAGGCCCCATTTTTCCGAGCATGGATTGCACGAGGATGATAGTGGACTTGCCATAGCACGTAAAGCCTTGAAGGAGTTCATGATGGGCCCCACACTTTATGTTGCGATGCTAGGCCAGACCAAGGATGCTATCGTTAATTCTCCTAGGCAGTTCTCTAGGGCCTTTGAACATTACCAAGTTTGCAGCTAGCTACATGAGGATTGGTCTCCTGATGGGCCCATTTTTCCTCAAATGATTGATCGTGTAGCAAGTGTACCTACTCCATTTGCTAGTGGTAAATGATCATGTTCCAGGGTTGATTTTAATTTTCGTTAAATCATTGCTTAGCATTTTTTTGATTTTTTTACTCAATGTCTCCTGTGTCTTTTCTATAGCAGCCGTTCCCCTTGATGAGGTTACCGTTATATCTGGGCACACTGAGGCTACTCTTTGTATGAAGTTTGGAGAGATAGCAGAGTCACAATGGTGGTTGCATAAGAAGGCACCCAAACAAATCATCAGTTGTCTTACCAACGCAGGCCTGCTAGACCTGTTTACTGCCTTTACTCCCAATGTTCCCATGACTGAAATGGTTTCCATCGTTGATTCTTTTAATGATGAAGTCTCCTATTTTACTACATGGGTTCAGGGAGTGAAGGTATCCTTCCACCTCACCACCGAATTCTTTTCTGATCTTTTCGATGTGCCAGCAGATGGTGCTAAGGTGGCACTAGATAGGGGAACTAGAGAGGGGCGTGTGATCAAGGAACTTAAAGATTGGCTAGGTGTACCATGAGGTCCTAAGGGCTTCGCCATGCCAGATGATACTCACTTGGTGGAGGTAAACTTTCTGTACTCACTCTTTAGAGCTCGAGCGTTTCCTAAGTCTCTTTTCCAAATAAGAAGTCTTGGGGTGGAGTCTGAACGTGTTATGCGTTCAGTCTTAGAGACCGGTATGTGCTACGATTGGGCACAGTTCCTTGTATTGGGTCTCCGTGGAGAGATCATCAGGCTACATTCCAATGTTGATGCTAGGTCCCACTTCACCTTTACCTTTTTTGTGGGTTATCTCCGTAGGTTTGCTGAGTTCTTAGTTGTCTATGGAGATACCCATTATGTGTTAAGGAATTGTTCACAGTTGTCTCGCCCTTGGATTTGTCACCTATTTAACACCACCAGATCCCAAGATCCACCTGAAGGCATCAAGGAGTTAGTCTCTGTCACAACAGGGGGCATAGCCAGTCATTCCCACCATTTGCATGATAGCCTAGGGTTGGATCCATCCTAGCTACACACAAGTGTTAGGAGAGCTGAGCGCTTGATCCAGGAGACCATCGGGAAGGCCAAGGCTAAGGTGAGAAGAGGTGAGCATCCGAGAGATTCTGCCACGGAGGCGAGGCCACCAAGGGCTAAGAAGATTCGATTCACCTTGCCAAGAGTGGGTAAGTATTTTATTATTTTTTCTTTAAGTGTTTTTTTATCACTTTTTGAATTTACTTATTCACTTAAATATGTATGCCTATTACATCATGCCAACTTTTAGATTTATTGGTGCTAACAGAGGATACCCCCGAGAGGAAAAGGGAAGAATTAGCTCTAATGGGTGAACCTGAAATAGTCACCACTGGGTGTAATGAAGAGGAAGATACGAGGGAAGAAGCAGTTGAGGCCATTCCTGTCTTACGGGAAGAGGATGAAATGAGTGCCATGGAAGCTATACTTGCTAAGGCTTTAGATGCCCTTAAGCACTCAAGCGAGGAGAAAGCTGTTTTTGATGGTTTCTTTGATGGGTCTCTACACCTTGGTGATCTGCCTAAGCTGACCAGCAAAGGGCCGCTTGGTAAGTCTTTTTAGTTTGATCTGCATTTCGTATCTTCTTAGTTTTATGCATTTTTTGACTATCATGGCTTTTCTTGACATCAGACATAGATGCTGAGGTACCTAAAGCACCTGCATCTCAGGTAGGTGGGTCAGAGTTTGAGGCCCTAGTTGAGATGCCTTCTCATATAGATTCAAGATCCACTGATCCATTGAGGCCATGGCCTGAGATGCCCAATAAAGTAGACTTTGTTACTAGCATCGTCAATGATGTTGTTGCTCTTCTGAGACAGGCTCATCCTGAATTAGATATGTACTTTATACTAAGTTCCTAAGTTCATTGTGTTTTTGCATTTATTAGGGATCTCTAGTTGGCTTATATATGTAATGTTTGTACTTGTAGATGCGAAGCTTCAATGGAGTCCTTCTGAGGCTACTCATATTGATGGTCTCCCAAAATTGCCCGGAGATATTGAGCAAATCATGAGAGGGATTTATGATGTGGTTTCGGGTTGTGTTGTCCCAAATGCTAAATCTCTCTGGACCTGTAGGCACTTAATTAAACAGTTATGGATTGAAATTCAATCATTGAAGGAAAATATAGCGAAGGTGATAGAGGAGAGGAATGAATTGCAAGCCCGTTATGATTTTGCCTCTGCTAGGTTGGTAAGTGATAGTACATGGCGTACATCCGAGATCACCTATGCACGTCATTGGGCAGGCTTAAATAGTAAGGTGCAGGCGATTCAAGATTTGGCCGAACAGAGGGCCTAGATGAATTTATTGAATAGGAAGTGCCATGATTAGAAGTCCTTCGCATTTAAAGTACGTAAATGAGGCTAGGATTAGAAAGATCATATGCACCAATATAAAAAATGGTTGAAAGAGGAATCAGTGGAATGTCGCCGGTTGGAGATGTTCGTGGAGGGGTTAGGTTTGTGCTTTTCCTATGAGAAGTTTGTTGAATATACAAAAGTGGAGGGGTCTCCTGAGAGATCCATTACCACTACCTTTGGGGAGGCTTCAACAAGTATGTTTTCTCTTGAGCGTCCCTCCTGGTCTTCCATGGACAAGGGTAAGACCTTGGCCAACATCGACCTCGAACTTGAAAAAGACTGGGCTTGCATGTCCAAAGAAGAGATTCTACGGTGCTTGGAAGCTAATCTCAGGCCTTCCTCACCCGTGAGTATTTTATTGCTTGCATTATTTTATTGCTTTCAGTCATCATTTCTCTTTAGTGTCTTTGCCCTCTTTTACCTATTTTTGTGTGTGCGTTTACTCATTTTGTTGTTTTGTTTTCTCTTCATGATAAGGGCGTGGTGGTGATGAGGCTGGCCCTAGTGGGATGGGAGCTGATGATGTAGAGGATGTTGGGGACTAGCCCCATCCTAATACTAGTGCATGATTTGGCTTGTTGGTCTTGTCAACCTTGTCATTTCTTTGTTAGTTTGTTGTTGTTGTTTTTTGTTTTCTTGTTTTTGTTGTTTTTGGAATATGTGAAGACAAATGTAACATGATCATGGTGTAATATGCAATTATTCTATTGCCGTGCTAACACTCCATATTACATATATTTATATATTTTGTTTTGCTTTTTCGAGTTTCTTTGTGAACATAAATGTAAATTGAAACTGTGTCTAACAAAATATGAAATGAACATTATAACCTGCAAAATGTGAGCGATAATGATGTAACGAAATTTTGGTAAATTGATGGTATGCTGTACTCTAGTTTAAAGCTATTTCGGGCTAGGCGTGTCAGTTTAAAGTCATGACGGACTATTGTATCTTTGTCAAAGAAAAAGAGGAGACTATAGTTGCTTTTGGCGAAAGTTTATTTTTTTACGAAGGAATTGGCCATTTCTGACTGTGGCTAGTTTAATGTTGTTGTGGACGCTTGGTAGTTTAACGTCATTCCATACACGTAGTAGTTTAACTTCATTTCAGATGAGTAGTCGTTTTAACAATTGAGTAGCTTCTTGAATTTTTGTAGATTGACATGGTGTGTTGGGCATGTCGGTGTAATCGTATATTCTATGTCTCCTTCACTAATTATGTTAAATGGTAATTTTGACCATGAGACGTTTGGGGGAATAAATCCTATGTCAGCATGCTCTTATGTTTCCACAGTCTGTAATGTTTCTATATCTTCTGGGGGATCACGGTTTGGAGATTGGTTATCACTTTGGTTTTCAATGGGTGTGGGATCCTGTTTAAGCTTGAGAGTAGTGTTATCCTATTTAGGCTCATTGAATTCGACTTATGAGCCTTGGTTTGTGCCTACATGTGTAGAGGTTTTGGGTGTAGCTGCATCACCGTGTATAATGATTTCACCACCTTCATAGGGTAAGTGAATCTCTTGGTGGATGGGTGAGGATAACGCTTTTAGTTGGGCTAACCATGGTCATCCCAATATCAAGTTAAATCCAGGCATCTCGTCTATGACTACAAATTTAGCTAACGTGGGGAACCGGTCCCCTACTATGAAATCCAAAGTTAGTGTTCCTTTGACAACCACGCATGATCCACTGAACGATTTCAGGAATGTCATGGAAGTTGGTTTGATTTGTTCAGTTAGCCCTAACTATTCGATGAAGGGGTATGGTACTACGTTTGTGGCTGCTCCATCATCTACATGTACCCAATGTATTTTAAATTAATTTACTTGTATAGTTATGAACATGGGTGCAGTGGTGACTCCTCCTATTTTTTCATCTATTTTTATATTATTCATGTTGAAGCCTAGTGATGTAGCTCTTGATCCTTGATGTGGAGACATTACCGTATGATTGGAAGGTTCATTTGCAGGCAAGTCTTCACTAACTGGGATTGATGTTAACATGCATACTAGGGCTTCACGATGGACTTGAGAAGTCATCATTAGGTCATACAAGCTTAAAGATGTGTTTTTTTGTTTAAGCACCTACGTGATCTGACTTAGGGCATTGGCCAAGTCTTTACTATTTGGTAGGCTCTTGTTGGTTGAGACTTGGTCCATTGGACCCAACAACTGTATCTCTTATGGAATGATTTTCATGTGGTCTAATGTGACGGTTGGGTTTGATGCATCTAGCATTCTTGATTTTTTGCTTTTGTGACTCGTGCTCGGCTCGCTAGTTGTCGGAGCCATAGGTACAACGTTTAAGGGAGTGGGTTTCGGTGGTCCTAATTCAAGACTTCGATGTTCTTTTTCCAATTGTTTCCTAGTAAGTTTGTTGGTGAGCTGTTCTCGCGAAGGTCATGGGGGAACTGTTGGAGCTTGAACATCAGGTTGTTTTGGGACTTGGATTACGAATGGAGCAGGTCAGGGTTGCGGTTGAATAGTTGGAGGTGGTTGTGTGTCAGGGTGTTTAGGCACCTTGACAAAGAATGTGGTCGGTTCAGTTTGCAGTTGAGGAGTAGGAGGTTGAAGATCAGGGTGTTTGGGTACCCTGATTATGAAGGGAGTTGGTTGATTTTGTGGTGGTACCTCCGTGGCTACAACTGCAGGTGGTACACGGACCACAAAGGGAGTGGGTTGGGTTGGCAGTTGCACATTTGCAGTTGCATTGGTAGGGGGTACACAAATGACGAATAGTTTTGTAGGTGTAGGCAGATTGTATGTGGGGTACAAAGATTGTGGGGATGATGTTGATGTTGTAGGAGGAACATGAATCATGAAAGGTTTGCTGGGCATTCCTTGCTCATTTCCGATATGAATCGTGTTGTTAACGTAAGGAGCTTCCTTAGTATTGAGGGGATCTTTGTATACGTCCATAGATTGATTATGCGATTAATCAGTGCAATGTTTTGAACCATGGGGTGACTAAGGTTTTGTCAAATGATAAGCGACCCTCCTTCTAGTGCCAATTTCTGTACTATCCGAAATGATCGACGTAAGGCTGGAGGAAAAACAAACGCCGAAGGACCTCTGGAGAGATACAAACGACCCTACCTTCGAGTGAGGGCAAGCTGGAAAAATGAAGGTAGAATGCCTTGGATGGTCTACATGCAAATCAACCAAGGACTTCCTTGAGTGTACGCTATTTCCTGCACTGGGGTTATTGTCACAAAACATGAAATAAAGAAAATGATGTAACACAAAGTAATGTAATGGAACGTAACGAAACGTAATGAAATGTAAGGAAACATAAATAAACGTAATGGAATGTAAATGTAAGCAGAATGTATGTAGGAACATGCAATGGAATGGAAAAATGCAGAAAGTAAATTAGAATAGGACAATGGATGGCAAATAATGAACAATGTTGTATTAATCAACAAGATGTGCACCTGTCAAAACGTAGTTGCGTTGCAAGTCGAATGTGAAGCTCTGATGCGAGGTGTCTACAAGTGCTAGGAATCACATGTGTTTGGGCTCAGTATTACTTATTTTCTTACTTCAAATTTTGCCAACCCCATTTATGTCCATGAACAGGGTATTTATGCATTTGTCTAGGCCCTAGGAGTAGGAGTGAATGAGATTGATGGCTACGAGATGAGAGAAAAATGGATCGTATGACAAGTGTATGTGGGAAAACTATGTTCTAGACTAGGTGCACTGTATCTTACAACGCAAGCTAGCTTATGTCCATGGAAGCAGCGTAAGGGCTTGACAAGCTCACAAATGGTGAAGCTTACAATGAAAATTTACAATGAATTTGCAGCTAAAATTTGACTTCGGCTCGCTTGGAACTTCATGGTCTCTTGGATCGACTGCTATAGGATGTTGATTTGAAATGTTTTTTTTGTTTCACCAAGTCTTTCAAGGTGAGTTGATCTTGTCCTGGCATGTCTTTGGTGTGTATCTGAAATGTTTTAGGCCACTTTTGGTAGCTCACGCTGGGCTCATGCTGTTAGTGTAACCTCAGCATGAGTTGGGCGTGAGCTAGTTAGAATGGTTCATTTCGCACCAAATCCTAATTTTCGAGGCCTGTCCTTCAAGCGTAACTGCTGCCTACCCTTAGGGGTCACTTGTATGCTGATTTTGAACCTATTTATACTTGATTTGAGCCATCTTGGTAACTCACGTTGGGCTCACGCTATCAGCGTCACTCCAGCATGACCCCAACGTGACCTGGGCATGAGCTAGGCATGACCCAGGCATAACCAAGACAAAATGCCATGTTTTACACCTGAAATTTGATTTTTTGGAACCTGTTAACAAGTAGAACTATTGCCTATCCTTAGAAATTGAGTTGATGTTGAAATTGTGCTTAGGACTACTTGTCTAGACCAGTTTCTGTTTGGTCATGCTGGGCTCACGCTCCAGTGTGACCCCAGTGTGACTTGGGCGTAAGCAGTGGAAACATTGTATTTTTGAGCCCGAAATCAAGATTCTGATGGCTAGGAACCTAGGGTAACCATTAGTGGACCTTTAGGGTGACTTCAAAATCAAGCTATTTTAACACTGTTTTAAGGCTGTTTTGAATTACCCTCATTGGGGGTAAGCTAGCTTTATAGCATGAGCGAGCTGGCTGGGGTTTCGTGCTATAGTCAAGAGTTTTCTTCTCAAGACTTGAGAGGCTCTGAATTGTTCTCATTTCAAAGTGTTGAGCTAAAATTTTGTGGTGTTTCAGCATGGTTCTCATGTTAATGTCTATACTAGTTGATGAAAACATGCCGGTAGAGGAGAAAACAATCCATGTAGTCATGCTTCCCTCTATGGCCGAGGAACCATGGCCAGCCCAGTTAACATTCCACAATGAGTCCATTAAGGACGACCTTGAAAAGGGTTAGGTGATGATGACACCTATGTTCATCACAATTTAGGTTGGTCAGCACAAGATCTGAAGGGTACATGTTGATGACGGGGCCGCTACTAATGTCATCCCCTTTCCCATAGTGGAAAAATTGGGCTTGGTTGATCAAATCAAGCCCACAATGACTTTTTGCTTAAAATTGTTTAACGGGGCATGTGTGCTAGTAAAAGGAATTGTACATATCAACTTTGTGGCAAGGGACCAGTTTTCGATAAGTGTGGTGTTTATAGTGGTAGAGGAGATGCCTGGGTTCAACCTGCTCCTGGGGAGGTCATGGTTGGCCTAGTTGAGGATCGTTTCCTCACCAATAC
Organism: Gnetum montanum; assembly: GCA_015680685.1. NCBI lineage: Eukaryota > Viridiplantae > Streptophyta > Gnetopsida > Gnetales > Gnetaceae > Gnetum > Gnetum montanum. The sequence goes on from MNCI01003473.1 coordinate 612,054, forward strand.
ACCAGGAAATCCACTTACCCTACATAGGAGGGGAAGCGATAATTCATGATGATGAAGTGACTCCTCGAGCCATAAACAATGTAGGAATGTAGCATGGTTTAGAGATTGAAATCTTTGAAAATCAAACCCTGTTCAAATTGAAATGCCTGAACAAGTCAAAACCAACCCAAAAAAAGAAGTAACATGGGCTGAGCTAGACTTTCAGGCAGTAGATGATGACATAGAGGAGTATCATAACAAAACCTCCCATCCATATGCATCGCCAAGCCCACAATGGCTTAGGAAGCAGCTGTAGGAATGATTGCTGTTTATGTTAGCATAATTAATCCACTACTTGCATCATGATTACTACTTGCATCAACTTCACGATTACTATTTACATAGTTTACTTCATATTCATTGTTTACACTAGTGTCCTTCTCATTGTTTACATTATGTCCATTATTTGCATCACTACACGGCTCGCTAAGGCCTAAAACTGGCAATTTTCTTTATTATAACCTTACATAAGGCCCAAAATGGCCTAAAACTAGTGGCGGCCTAAAATGGCCTAAAACTAGCTAAGGCTCGAAATGGCCTAAAACTAGCGACGACCTGAAATGGCCTAAAACTAGCGATGGCCCGAAATGGCCTAAAACTAGTCATGGCTAGGAATGGCCTTAAACTACTCATTGTGGCTTGCCAAGGCCTAAAACTAGCAACTTTACTACCCTAAAAAAATATAAAAAATAAAATAAATAAATGAAACATGTTAACAAAATTGAAATAGATTATTTCACATTCATTATTCACTCAATTTTAATGAATAATGTTTACAAATCAATCAAATTCAAAGCAAGAAATAAAATTCTCAGTTGCCACGCTATGGATCTTCGTTTCCATCACTGTATCCTATCCCACTGGGTCCCGCATCTTCATTTGGATTCTGCATAAAGAAGAAAATAAAACAGTGAGTCAAACTACAATAAATGTTTTTTTTAACAAAGTAAACTATAACATAACAAAAGGTGACTAACTCAAGATGGCCCCATGGCCATTTCAAGGGGCATCTAATCCATGCCAGCCATGAGATGTCACAAGATCTCCTCCTTAGTGAGGCTGCCCCAACTCCCCTCTCCTAGATCAATGCTTGTTGCAACCTTTCCCTTTTCCATGGCTGTCCATATAGGTGGCCCTAGGGAAAAGGTGGCAGTGGTGGTCTCCCCAGTAGGTAGGGTCACCTCCCTTTCAGGAGACTCACTTACCATCACCTGTTGCATGAACCTCTCGTAAGCATCAGAAGCACCAATGACGTCAAGAAATAGCCTAAGGGTATGCGCTTCAACAGCAACATCCCGGTATTATTTACGATAGGTGGCACTTTCCATCTTATACATATGTTTATGGTTTTTCTATCCCTATCCTCATTTGTAAACCTTTGTGTTATAGTCTTTCCAGTCTTGGTTCTTCTATGCTAGGAGGTCCATCTGCATGCATTGCTCAATAATTTCACGACTAGCCTCATTATTGTTTTGTATGATAGTCAAATATATGGCATAGTCAATCACAACTATACACAAATTGCCATCATGGATGTCATGGGCCAACAGAAACTCATTCCTGGATCAGAGATCCTCGACCTCCACAATTAGGTTAGTCTTCTCTTTCTTGAGTTTTTGTACACTCTTCTAGAGGTCTTCATTCATGCGCCTACACTCCCATAAGAGGCATGCTGAGTACAACATACATTTACTTGCTTCATCATAAATGTGACAAGGTACCTTAGTCACCTCTAATGAAAGTTTAGGCACAACGTCGACTTTGATGGCCTACCGAGGGTCCTACTTGAGATGGGAGGCTACCATGTATGGAAGAATCTTAGTCACAGTGACACAAAAAAAAAGAAACAAAAGAGTTAACTACAAGTTCCTAGCATAGCAATTGTAGTGTATTGATCTTAGGATCGATTTGCTTCAAGCGATCGATCATATCATTGATTACCCCCTTCATGAAGGCAAACTTGTCGGGTGTCTCGGTCCAGGGTTGGACATGGATTGAGGAATAGGGATTAGGGGCATCAACAGTGGTGTCCGTTGCATAATAAAACATGTTAGCCATGGTAGAGAGGATAGCAACAGAGCTGATGAAAATTGACACGACAGTGTAGAGCGCCTACCTAGAAAACCCTTAGGGGTGATAGCAGGGGGATCGCCTATTGAGAAACTGTCAAGTAATCGGTCAAACTCACCAGTGTCCAATTGTAGCCCCTCTCTCTCTAGCTGGCCCAAAAGTGTGATGGCATCCTCGACACTCATCTATCCTTCAGGCACTAAAGCATACTATACAAAGGGGTCATCAATAGGGGCCTCTTCTTTCATAGCTGGGGCCTCTTCCTCCTACTCTTCAGCAGGCGCCCTTGCTTCAGGGGCCAAAACTTCTTCCTCTTCCTCTTCTCTTTCTTCTGATAAAGCATAATCATAGTTAGCAAGCTATTCCAACTTGAAACAAGCGCTACACTGTGCGACGCTACGTAGCGTAGCACAACGTAACAAGTGCTTCACTAACAAGAAAAAGTTTAGCATGCTTACCAACCGAGGGTTGCAACCTATGAACTTTGATCTGTAGCTTCTTCCCCCTCTCTTCATTTATGCGGGGAGTCTCTTTGGTAGGATGAGACTTCTTACATTCTAGCCTACTCTTTACAGTCTTTGTAATGAGGTGTTCCCCCCTTAACACATTGCCTATGTTGATGGAGGGCACCTCTCCCATGTTATCCTAGCCATGAAAGGGGTGTGCTGCCCGATCCTTTGTCGTTATCAAAAGAGATTCTCCAGTAGCTTCTGTGAGATCTTAGGATTAGGTGGTGCAAAAAACCTGGCAGATCCATGGCTTCGATATCTAGTTACGATCTTGTAGTACCTAGGCGCCATTCTCACGGACTACTAGAAATTCCAAAAAATGTCAAAGGGAAGCTACAAAGAAGGCATAATGCATATTGAAATGAGACTCAAGCTTCTTGCGAAGCTTGACCATTTCAGCACGCAAGCCTTTAGAAAGGTACCAAGCCTAGTTGTAACCGGTCCCTACTTCCATGACCTCCCTCATTATCCAAGCTTGCTCCACTTCAAGGATTTTCCCTTGGGAGAGTAGCTTGGGGAAAGCATGGGCATAGAAGACAGGGAAAATCATTTTGGCCACCACCAGCTTGACCTTGTTGATGTAAATTCCTTTTTAGTCCTTAGCCATCCCCAACCATTCCTCAATGTCCCCTTGATGGTTCACATCTTTCTTAGATTTTTCTTTTAGAAGGAGACCCTTAGAAGGGACATTGAAAAGGATTGCGAATAGTTGATCATTAGTGTCAAGCACCACCTACACATTATGAACACGTGTGTGGAAGCGATCAGCCTTTTTAGTGAAGGAACTGACTAAGGAACGCATTTATGTAGCCGAGATGTTCAGGTTTACAGCCAGAAATAAGTCCATGAGCCCTGCCTCTTGAATGTTATGAAAAATGATGGCTGAGGCCCCATGGTAGAGCCAACACTGCATCTCCTCTACCTCTTTGTACTTGAAGAAGAGGTTGGTATCGTCACATCCAAAGGCAACCATAGTGACTTCTTGGAATTCCTTGGCTATTGCAATAGTTAGCAAAAAAAAACNTCCATGGTCTAACATTCTAGGTTTGAATGGAATAGGAAATGGTGGGAGTTCCACCAGAATGTCTTCGATAGTAATTGGTTGACACGATGCCCATTCGCTATCCAACTAGCCAACTTCCTTACACTTCCCATAGAATTTGGAATACTTGATTGGATAGCTTTTGAAGTCAAACCCAAGTTGTTCTATGACATCGACATGCATGTTCCTAGTGGAAGAAAACTCTTGTAGAGCCATCTGGGCCACCGCCAATGCATTCGTATTACCATGAAGACCACCTTTGTCAATGTAAAACCTGGTAACACATAAGAATACTATAAGAACCTCTATCTAGCATAACAAAAATCATACAATACATTAAAATACCTTCACAGGACTCACCCATCGGCATAGTAAACGATCCCAAGTGGGTTTTTAAAGCAAGTGCCCACTTGACGGGCAATAAATAGCGTGTTGTATAAATGATAGTGTTGGCGACCGTTTGGGATGCAACCACCAACGAGTGTCCTCGAACAGGATTTAGGTGCCTGCTGGTCTGTGGCAACACCAAGGTCCAGATACCTCCAAATAAACTCAGTAGTTAATGTGAGTATGTGTGTGTGCTGTTGCGGTGTGCGGTTGTGAGAAATGTAACAATTGTGTTG
>MNCI01003473.1:617933-669355 GCA_015680685.1 Gnetum montanum
TTTTTTTTACATCATCCTTGAATTCACGACTGCCACTACTCCTTGAAGTTACACTTTTTCTGGATTCTCTAAAAGATGAAATTGATCCTGAAACTATGCGAGAGGAGTCACCGATGGAAATTTCCATGTCATCAGGATCTTACTTTATATCTTCTTTTGTTTCATGCATCTCCTGAAGACTGACAAGCTGGAAATAGGCACCTTTGGGAATTGCCATTAACTTTTTCAACTATCAAATTGCAAAAACTTTTAACCAGTTTTATCATGCCAACCTGTTCCATGAAATGGCCAAAATGTGCCAACAGATAGCATTTGTACTCACGCATGTCCTAGATCCAACTTAAGCATCTCAAGCCTCTTGGGAACTGATTGGAGCTTCCTACCTCTTTGCCATCGATTGACCCATTAGCCAAGAACTTCAGTATACCTTGGTTTGCCCTGGGCAACAATGTCTCTGCAAGTACAACGGCTGTCTCGGTCGATAGGTGTGACCATACAATCATACTAAAATGGCGGAGGAGGAATTGTAGGAAGTCCCATTCTCCCTCTTAGAACCAGACCACATGCTCCCCCACACGTGCATAGGGAGGAGGAACGTTGACCACAAGTTTACTAAGGTAGCACAGGACTCCTACAAGTTTGAGGACAATCAAAATAGGCTTCAACATGACCTTGCAAGGCAAAGTGTCAAATGTTAGCAATGTGTTCGGGTGATGATCACCGATAAAGTGTAGCGTAACCTTCTATTTGCATATAGTGTAGCATAACCTTCTGTTTGCATATAGCGTAGCATAACCTTCTGTTTGCAATGAGTCCCCACCATAAGACAGAGTCAACATTATGGATAGTATAACAAAGTATCACATGTAGTGTCGTGTAGCAGTTAAGCCCCATGCAGCATAACAACAGTAGGTGCACCCCACGGTAACAGTTGCATGGTACATAGCACAACGTAACAGACATGCAGTGTAACAATTACACTTCTGCATAAGGTTGATGACTGCGCTACCCGTAGCATAATGAGACAAATGCATGGCATGCAACAACTAAATAGGTGCAAGCAGACCTGTAACAATGTAACGAATGGGATACTGTAACAGGCATTGCAACGTAGCAAAATTTTGGCAGCATAGCAGCATAACATATGACCAACACAATGGCCCAAGGGCCTGATAACATAATAGCATAGCATGACAACAACGATAAAACATTACAACCTTAACATCATAGGTGAAAGGCAAGTCACAGTGCCCTCATTGCCCCAACCCTACCCTATCACATGAAATAGCCCCTTCTATGCCATACCAAGCGTGTGTCACGTTGTGGTAGAAATTGTATAAATAAACACATCCCCCTAAGAATGGCACACTATGCCAAACATGCGCTACACCACCTAGAACTAATTAAACCCTTACGATGATGCAGTCTCCATTTTTTAACTATGGTGGTAAAAGTAGTACCGCATGCAGTTGTAGCGTAGTAATTGTATGGCCACCGTGGCCATATAGCAGCAACCACGATGTAGCAACTCAAACGGCAACAAAAAAATAGTGATGATAAAATGACAACAGTAATGGCAATGGAAACATAACCCGATGCATCACATAATGGAAACAAGGGTAGCATAATGACTTACTGAGCTGACGGAGTCTCTTGCTGCACCTCAACATGCACCTTGGAGAGGTATCCTAGCATCTCCTTCACCTCATCTACCTTGGCAAGTCCCTTATGCTTACATGTGCCCTTGCATGCCATTGCTTTGATCACAAATCGGTTGTCCCAACTTCTAGCTATGCTTGTTTGCTCACCCTCTCTGTTCGACCACGCTAAGCTCTGAGTATGGGCTCCAGGCTCTGACAATGAAAATGATGAGTTTACCAGGGGGTAATCCCCTATTTATAGCTGATGCAGTAAAAAAATTGTCATTTTCATATCCCAAGTAACGCAGGACATCCCCGTAGTGTAATGCTACTATAGCAAAGCCCCACTGCAGCGTAACACTCATCAGTAGTGTAGTGGGCCCACCAAATTTCAAACTCGTTAATAATCCACTAAGACCTGAAATTGGCAACCCTAGTTTACACAATATCATATAAGATGGTTCACAAAGATCTTAAACTAGGAACCTTAGCTTCTCCCACCTGTCATGGTTTGCAAAGACCTTAAACTAGCAATCTTATCATTCATTTCATTTCACACTTTAGACCCATTGATGGTCCACCATGACCTTAAATTAGCAAATTTTAGTATTTATTTTATGTCTTAAATTAAACCATTATGCTATTACAGTCTGCAAAGACCTTAAATTGCCAATTATCTTATGTTGCATCATTGATTACATGTTGTTGCTTCAAACATGTATCACTTGACTTTGCTTATTATGATAGGTCCACTCAGAAAATGGATATGCATGATGAGCTTTCTTCACCTTTGATCCTAATAGTTTCCTATGACAAGTTCACAAGATGCTTGAACCAAGAATTGGTATACTTTGAGTTATCCTCTCACAACACCATAGCATCCCTAGAAACATCCCTAGATTGGACCAAAAATTTGGTCCAAGCCTTAGACTTAGAGGCCAGGGATGTGACTGAGAACCCTCTCACTAAAATCCCTGTAACTACCACTAGGGATGAAGCAAAGACCTTGAAGGTTAGCTCTTTATTACATCCACAAATACACCAAAACATTTCAAAGATTCTCCATGACAATATTAAAGTGTTTACATGGTCATACGATGACATGCTAGGCCTCGACCTGCGGCTCATACAACACAACATCATCCTAGATTCACGTGTCAAGGCAGTCAAGAAAAAATCTCGTAAGATCAAACCAGAGATTGCACTAGCTGTACGCGATGAGATAACTAAACTTTACCAAGCTGGTTTCATACAAGCGATCGACTACTTGGAATGGGTATCAAACATTGTTTTAGTTTCTGAGAAAATAGGAGGTATATGAATTTGTATAGACTTTCAAGACTTGAAGAAAGCAACAATTAAAGATGATTTCCCATTGCCAAGTATTGATCAACTTATAGACATTATGGCTGGTCATGGCTTACTATCCTTTATGGATGGGTTTTCAGGCTATAACTAGATCTGTATAAACCCAGAGCATCAGTTGTCAACCACTTTCATGACCCATTGGGGAACATTTTGTTATACAATGATGCCTTTTGGACTCAAAAATGCCATAGAAACCTACCAATGAGCGATGACTTATATTTTTAGCAACTACCTTTTGGAGAGATTAAACAATTACATGGATGACATAGCAATCAAGTCTAAGGAATCTATAGATCATCCTAATTATCTCAATGTAGTCCTCCAACGTTGTTAGAGGCATGACCTATGCCTCAACCCTAAGAAATGTGTTTTCAGAGTTAAAACTGGACGCATGCTAGGTTTTGTGGTGTTGAAAATAGGCATACGAGTGGACCCCGATAAAGTGAGGGCCATCATCAACTTAGCACCACCCACAAACCTCAAAGAGCTGCGCAGGTTGCAAGGCAGGGTATAGTTTATCAGAAGGTTTATCTTGAAGTTGACAGAAAAGTTATACACCATGCAACATCTACTTAAAAAGGGGATGAACTTCGAGTGAACATATCTATGTCAACAAGCCTTTGATAACTTAAAGAAAGAGCTTTTACACCTTTCAACTATTTACCCACCACAGAGGGATAAGCCTTTCTACATCTACCTATCCACTTCAGACACATCCATTGCTACGTTGCTATGCCAAAGAAGAGATGATGGGTCTAAAATCCCGATCTACTACTTGAGCCATGCATTAATAGCTTATGAGGCAAAATACAACGAGGTAGATAAATGTTGTCTTGCCCTAGTATTTTCATTAAAAAAGTGGAGAGATTACCTATTTCGTAGCAAGGTCAACATTATATGCAAAAGAAACATACTTCGGGCTATTACAAAAAACTTATATGAGAGTAGTAGAATAGCCCGATGGAAAAAAATAATGACAGAGTTCAATTTACATTATGTAGCCCAATTGTCAACAAAGGATCAAGCAATAGCCACACAGCTTACAACTTCACCCGTTGACGATCAAGCAATAATAGAACCTAAATTACCAGATGAACACATCAAGAACCTAAACTTTGTACCATATGATTTTGAAGCAAGTTTACATTTTGATGGTGCTTCAACTACATGAGGTGGAAGCGCTGCCATAGTTATCACATTTCCCTCTAGGGAAATTCGACCCTTTGCTTATCGCTTTACGTTCCTTTATAGAACAATGTAGCTAAGTATGAAGGACTCCTCAGGGACCTCTTAGTAGCCCAAGAGCTAAAGATTCAGCATTTGGCAGTTTGGGACGATTCACAGTTAGTTGTTAACCAAATCATTGAAGTCTATGCTTGCAAGGCTTCACATTTGCAACCTTATTGTTATCTAGCTAAGAGTTTTCTAAAATAGTTTGCAACATTGGACATTCAACATGTACCTTGCAATGACAACACCATAGCTGATGCATTAGCCACATTAGCATTGAATGTGCCATCACACTTGTTTTCCACTTTGACCACTTTGATAATAGAGTGCACAGATCCTATTACTAAAGTAGTAAACATTGCATTTGTCAGTGCAACAGACATCTAAGAGTGGTATGCCAACATTAAGGCTTACCTTCAACACAGCGAACCCCCACATGGCTTGACATCCACTCGAAAGGATGCAATCTGAAAGCAAGCCTAACAATGTGTCCTCAGAAGAGATAACACCTTATGCAAATTCTCCTTTGATGGGATATTGTTAACTTGCATTGGTGGGGAAGAAGCACAGAAAATTGTTAACGAAGTCCATGAGGGACTATGTGGAGGACACATAGCCCCTATGGCTATGGCAACAAAAATCAGATGCCTAGGGTACTACTGGCCTTGCATCAAATGAGATTGCCTTGCCAAAGCTAGGATGTGTGATGTATGTCAATGCCATGCAAATCTAATGCACGTATCTCCTATTGAGTTACATCCTACATAGATTACGTGGCCATCCCAATGATGGGGACTAGACATCATAGGGCCCGTCACACCTAAGTCTTCCACAGGACATAGCTTTATAATCACTGCAATCGAATACTTCACAAAGTGGGTGGAGGCTATTCCCTTGAGAAAGACTACCTCTCAATAGGTTTGCTACTTTATCTTGGATAAGATAGTAACAAGGTTTGGTCTTCCCATGAATATTGTGACAGATAATGGGCCACACTTTAGTAGCATGGAAACCAAAAACTTTTGCAATAACCTTGGCATCAAGCAACATTTTTCATTGTTGTATTACCCATAGGAAAATAGTTAGGTAGAAGCAATAAGCAAGTCCATCATTAACCTGCTGAAAAAGATGCTTAGTAGTAGCAAAAGGTGATGACATGAGCAAATCCTCTACGTGTTGTGGCCTTACCGCACGACATGCAGAATAGCTATAGGTAAGAATCCTTACAATCTCATTTATTGATCTGATGTAGTATTACCTATTGAATTTTAGGTTCCATCACTTTGGATGATCCTCTCAAACATTGTAGATGAGGCTCAAAACAACGAGTCAAGAATCATCGATCTTGACTCTGTGGAGGAAGAGCGTGCCCAAATAGTTGATTGCATTGAATGGTACTAGGACAAGCAATGAAAAAAGCACCACTGTAATTTGCATCAATGGCCAATTAAGAAGGGGGACCTAGTTCTCAAAGCCATTTGTGAGCATGTAAACAAATTCTTAGCCAATTGGGAAGGTCCTTTTGTCGTCAGAAAAGCCTATGAGAATGGGGCTTTCAAACTGGCTGATATGGATGGCAATGAGTTCGCAAATCCTATCAGCCACTTGTATCTTAGGCCATATTATGTCTAATGCAAAGGACTACATCAAGTATAGAGAAAGATAAGACAATCATCTACTACGATGTAAAATTAGCAAAACACGTCCGCTATGACGTAAAATTGGCATAGATAATCCGCTATGACGTAAAACTGACACAGATAGTCCGCTATGACTATAAACTAGCACAACAAGTCCGCTATGACTATAAACTGGCACAACATGTCCTTGGGCTATGACATAAAATTGGCACCCATAGCATGGTCTACTATGACCTTAAACTGGCCATCCACCGTCTGCTACAACATTAAACTAGCACAATGGTCTGCTAGGACCTTAAACTAGCACCTCACGGTCTGTTGGGACCTTAAACCAACACATCTAATGGTCTACCAAGACCCTAAACTAGGTTCATAGTGCAAATCCTAGCTCACATTCACAACCCTACAAACAAACGAGCATGTACAATTTCAAGTTTTTGGACAACATGGGGTGGGATGTTGCAGTTCCAGAATGTAGTTCACGATGCTAAGGAAACACCCTCTAGGACACATGTAGCGTCACCACCCTTAGCATCTTGCTGACCTTCCAGAGATGTTGTTTGACATCTTGCTAACTTTTCAGAGCTACCGTTACCATCATCACTCATCCTAGTAGTAGCTCTTGCCATCAAAGCCTGTTGCTAGAGTTCCATCACTATTGTGGCCCAGCCACAAAGTTGCTACCCTCTAGCCCTCGTCACCATATGAGCCCAAAAGACGTTCAGTTATTAGGCTTCTCACCTTACAACTAAACTGCATGATGTTTTCCTTGGGTGAGGAACCTTGAGCACTAGCGTTGCCAATGCTCCTAGCCTCTTCAATGCCAATTTTTCCAGTTTGCCACTACCAGAACCACTGTCGGCCTTCCTTCTTTGGACATCGCATGCCTCAACAACAATACTCACTACTCTAGCAATGTCTAAAGCAAGCAGGACTTTTCCCTTACTCTACTTTATGGTTGTTTCTTTTGGTTTGCTCTTTGTTGTGTTTGTAGGATACAGGCCAAGACGATGTCATTCAAAGATATGTTTTACCACAGAAGCCAAGTCACTACATTATTTCTAAGTGATCGCGTTGACTAGCTTGGCTACTTAGGAGTGCACACACTGCCCCCCTCTCAACCCACTTGACCTCATTCCTTATACTTGTAGTTTCTAACATCTCCTTTACAAGCTTTCCCGATGCATATAAATCCCTTCCACATGCCCAACCACCAAGTCCATGATGAGCGTAACACAACTTGCCTCATGGCAAGCATCTGCAGGTAGGTCAAAACCCCACAGGGATATAACACAACTCATCTTGGGGAGGAAACACCTACCTTGCAACAACAAGGTTGTTTCCAAGTGAACATGGTTGAACAACAACAAAAAAATGCAAAAGAGCAAAAAAGGTCAAAAAAAGGAAGGGGACAAGTGCCCAAAACAAATGGCATCGTAGCTATTTCAAAATGACCATATCAAAGCACTCCGATGAGAGGTCAAAAGCCAACTAAAGAGAGATGCCCATGTGCACCGACTCACTCAAAAGCACTCTGACAAGGGATCACACTATGTTACATATTTTCCTCCCCCAAACCTATTCCCCCAAATCCATCCTTTGCCCCCTTTCCTTACATGGCTAGCCCAGTACTCCCAAGCATAGCCCAGTACTCCCAAGCATCACCCAGTACTCATGATGCATCATCCAGACAATGTAGGAACTGAAAGTAGACAGTATAGTCTAGCAAGTTTTCTATCATCATGGCTGACAAGCCTATTGAATTATCCAACCTGCCCAGCTTGGTACTTGACCCGGCCAATAGTCTACCCAGAGAGCATGTTAGGAGTTGCCGAAAGTGTTCAGGATGAGGTAAGCAGTTTGACAAGTTTTCTAACTTAAGAAACCTGCTAGGCTATGCTACGTTACATAGCATAGCAGGTCTTGAGAAGACTAAACAAGTACCAAAGATGCACATTGATGATAACTCAGCTCCCCAGAGACACTGCCCCACTTCATCCTTGATGCACGAGCAAAGTGATATAGCAAAAATCTGGTAAATTTCATTGGAGGTCCTCTTCACTCAAATTTTTAGACTATGCTACATTGCACAGCGTAGCACAACACAGTAGGAATACACTCTTATAATGCTCCCACTTAGATGGCTCTGATGGAGTAGGAACATTTGCTTAGGTCTTAATCGACAAATAGGTTTGCTTCATTGACATGCTAGGACATGACTAACATCCCACAACAAAATGTTTGCAAGACTAAGGTAGAATCCAAGCCAAGCTGGGTGTTACGTTGTGCTACGCTACGTAGCATAGCACAACATAGTAGGGACAGAACACATGAAGGCCCTCTGCCAAGTGGTTTCAGCAAGAAGATTGCACTTGGCCACATTCCAGCCTCCAATACTGGTTGTCCCGCTTTGCCCTCAAGCTCTAAGTATGGTTTCTTGACAAAGAATTGCAAAACCAAGTGGGGATGCATGTCATATTGGCTACTACACTGCGCTACACTACACAACATAGCACAATGTAGCAAGGATGCAAAACACCAAAGTTTCCCAAAGATGAACTCAGCAGGTCCCAAGACCTTTCAACATGAAAGACAGGGTTGTAGTTGCTTGCCTAGCTAGGTCTCAGAAAGGTATTTTTAGCTTATAGGTAAGGTTTCATTTAAAATCAGTAGCTATGCTACACTACACTATGCTATGCTATGCAGCATAGCATAGCGTAGTGAGTAGGTATTTACGCTACATACGCTGAAGAGCGTAAATAACATAACACTCATGTAGCAGCCTCAAGACTTCTTTGGTTAGCTACAGAACTGGTTAGCAATGGCTGTTATTGTCCTGACACTTCTCCAACAAGAAAATTCAGCAATTTTGCCATGTTTTGCACCCCCTAACCATCCCCAAAGTTGTCCCTATGCTTGACCCTGCTCGCAAGAGTAGGGAATATGTAGTCCTAGAGCATTGGCCCCACTTTGCATTTATTGACTGGTAGGTTTCTTTACAACAAATATAGCATCTCACTGAACTTTAGCACATGTAGCACGAATGGTATGGTCATAGCATAGCAGTTTTCAACATTGCACAACAACACAACATAGTCACATCCGCACTTTGTTGGACCCAGGACAAGTGGCACTCAAACCACATTTCTCTTCCACATCCAACTCTATAAATACCCCAGCAAACAAAGTTCAAGGGGTTGGATTTTGGGGAGCATTCTAGCAGGGTTGGCTTTGAGCATTCAATCAGCTTTTAGCATTGTTAGCTTTTGGTAATTACTTCTCTGGCGGTTGGCTTGTTTGGTTGAGATCTTGGCATTTCAGCTCTTTGGTGCTCAGCTTTGGCAAGGAGATTGGCAAGCAGAGGGCTCCTATCAGCAAACTATTGACAGCAGCTTGAGGAACTGTGACCATACTACTTTTTTGCAAGCTGTTCTTGTTCCTACTATCATTTGTTGTACACCTCCTTAATTTCAGCAAAGATCAGATCCCCGATCTTGGGGCGGTGCACTTCCTTACCCAAAGTTGTTTCATTCTTGTCTTGTTATTTTTGTGTTTTGCATTATTTTCAATCAATTTACATTCATTGCTTATCGCTTGGAATGCATATAACAACCTTAAAACCAAAATTTATGAAAGGTTATTGTACACTGCATAAGTCCATGTCTGATCAACCAGACTGTTCAGGGCACCTCGCATCCATTTACATCCAGCAAAGCCCTCACACGGATCTGGGGTTAGGCTGTATGCCCGGTGACCTCTCGGTGTTCCAGCCACCGACATTTTCAGTCGCTACAAGATTGAGATTCATGAGGTGTTCTCTTTGAGCTAAGCTTAAATCTAGATCAAGAGTACTAGCAATGGAAAGGGTATTTAGGTCTACTTAGATTGGCAAAGTAGGGAGTTTTCCATAGACTAATTCAAATGGTGAATACCCTTTAGGAGCTTCCAAGTTGATCTCTATGCCCATTGAGCATCATTAGGTTTAGAGTTCTAGTCCTTATAATGATTAACAATTCTAGCTAATATCCTTGTGATTTCCTTATTAGTCACTTTTGCTTGACCATTTGCTTAGGGAGATAAGATATATTTAATTTTTGTTTAACCCCAAGTAGTTGCATTATCTTCTTAAATATAGCTCCTATGAAGTGAGTCCCATTATCTAATATAAGCATGTGTTATACTCAAAATTTATTCACCCCATGTTTTTGAAAGAATTTGGTAGCTATTTTGGTTGTGCAATCTTTAAACTGCAACTACTTCTACTCATTTTGTGTAATAATCAATAGTTAGTATGATGTAAAACTTTCCATTTAACATTGGCATGATGGGTCTTATAAAATTAATTTTCCAAATGTTAAAAGATTTTAATAATTGTATCCACTATTGTGGCTCTTCATTTCCAGTTGTCAGTCCTTTATCTCTTTGGCATCTTTCATAAGATTGTGCAAACTAGTGTGCATCCTTGAATATGGTAGGCCAAAATTAGCTTGCCATCATTAGTTTTAGTGTTGTCTATCATCTTGCGTAGTGACCACCACATGGTCCTTCATGTGCATCCTATAGGACTCTTTATTAATTTTCCTGTAGAACACATTGTCTTATCCACCCATCAACACATATCTTGTAAAGGTTTTTAGTATTTTTCATATATCTTTGTACTTTTTGGAGGAACTATTCCTTATGTTTTTTGTTCCATTCAACAAGAAGTTCTTACTTGGTGAGATACATTATGTAGTCAATAGTTCATGACTTTCCTGTTGAGTCTTTAACCATTGCAGGCTTGGTGGATAAATTTTCATTAGGAAATTTGCCAGATATTGGTTCATCATTTTCCTAAGGTTTCCATCTTAATATTGATAAATGATCTGCTACAATATTTTTGGTTCCTTTCTTATCAATCATTGTAATGACAAATTCTTGTAGGATAACGACCCATCATATCACCTTTGGATTGATTGCAGGTTTATACATTAAAAATATAATTGCACTATGATCCATGTGAACATAAATGGGGTACCTAAGCACATAGTTTTTGAATTTTTCAAGTGCATACACCATAACCATAAGCTCCTTTTCTGTGGTGTTGTAATTTAGTTCTACCCTGGTGATGCTTCAACTAGTGTAGTGTATATAATAAGGTCTTTTTTGATCATCCAATTGAGTTAGTACTACTTCTGGTGTGTAGTTTGAAGCATCTATCATAATGTGGAAAGGCTTGGACCAATCCGGAGCTTGAAGGATTCATGTATTAATTAACTTTTATTTCAATGTCTCAAATGCTTTCTCACATGATTCTGTCCACTAAAATGATGTATCTTTCTTAGTTAGTTTCTCTAGTGGTTTTGCAACCTTTAAAACATTTTCAACAAATCTTCTGTAGTATCCTATATGGCCAAGAAATGATCTAATATGTTTGATAGTTTGTGGCCTTTGAGTGATATTTTGAATGACTCTAATCTTTTCTAGATCTACATCTATTCCTTGGTAAGATACTTTGTGTCCTAAAACTATATCATCTTGAACCATTAAGTGGCTCTTTTGTCAATTGAGCTTTATATTAGTTTCTACACATCTTTTTAGAACTTACTCTAAATAGTCCAAGGATTTTTTATAATCTAGCCCATATGTAAATAAATCACCCATAAAGACTTCAAATCCATTGCCAATTTGCTTTTAGAAACTACTTAGTATGAGCCTCTAGAGAATAGTAGGGCATTACACAAACCATATGTCATTTGCTTGTATGAAAATGTTCCCATGGACCGATGAAGATGATCTTTTCTTAGTCATTTGGTGCAATGTAGATTTGATTGTACCCACTATATTCATCCAGAAAATTATAGCACTTGTGTCCTGTGATGGTGTCTAGGACCTAGTCAACAAATGGTAGAGGAACATGATCCTTGAATGTTGCCATGTTCAATAACTAAAATTCAATAAAAATCCTCCACTTGTCACCTTTCTTTGGGATAATGACTAATGGGCTAACCCATTCACTATTTTCTATGGGAATAGATGAACCCCACTTTTAACTATTTTTCCAATTCTTATTTAACAACTTCTTTAAGTTTTGAGTCCAATCTTCTTTAAGGTTGGTGGCATAGTTTGATAGCTAGATCTATATGAATTTGGTGTTGAAAAATTCATAGATTAATTCTAGTGATTTCATCATAGAACCATGAAATGTAATTGGTTCATCACTTTTAGTACTTTTCTCTTCTACTCTTTATCAAGTTTGGCATTTATGATGACTAGTTTTTTATTGTTTAGAAAGGCATACTCAAGTGCATTTGATAGGGCCTTTAGTCTGGTTCATACTTTTTTGGTATCTCTAACTATCCCCATTCAATGTTTTCCTCATAATGTATTTTCATGTAAGAAGGTTGTCTTCTTAACTATTTTAACTTATTAATTTTTATAACATAGGCACTTGTAATTTGATTTAACAGTTCCATGCATATATTGGATTCTATGTCTTTTTCAATAATTAGTCCATGGGTACGTTCTTGTTATGTGGTTGTTGCATATAGATAATTTTGTACAAACATGTCTTCTATACATCCGTTGCATGTTGTGATGACACTGTCTTTTATGACCAAATTTTTTTGGACACAATTACATCCATTATTATTGTATGCAATACATAGAACTCTATGTCTTCTAATGAAACTAGCTTCATCTTCCTTGGAAAGTTTCAAAGATAGGTTTATAATCCCAAGATTAGAGTCCATAGTGCTAAGCCATGCTCTTCCCATGATTATATGAAGTTTCACATTATGTTTTCCCACATGTATGAGTAAGAAGTTAGTAGGATAAGACCAATCACTCATAGTTGTAATTACATCTTCTACTTGTCCAAGTGGAATAGCAACTGACTAGTCTATAAGCTCTAATCAAATGTTACTCTTCTTTAATGGGGGAAGATTCTATGCCTTGTACATATATTGGGAAATGAGATTTACTTCTAACCTAGAATCTAATAGAGCTTTGCATGATTTATGTCTTGTTATTTGGAAATAAACTAAAGGACTTCTAGGATTTATTCTCTTCCTAGAAAGTGCTCTTGCTTTTTTCCAATGGGTTATTATCTAAGTGAGCATGATAGTTGTGATATTCTTATATGTAGATGTTGGGAGCACCATATTTTCCAAAGGAGTATGTGTGGATGGGATAGAATTAGGTGAACTCCTCATCCTTCAAATTCTTTTTGGACTTGTCCTATAAAAGGAATGTTTCCTAGATCTTATTTTAGTTATTATCATATCCTTTTGTGTAGTTACTACCCTAGTAGTGCTCTTTTCTTGTGGTTGTGTTGACAACTCTCCTTGCATGAATGGTGGCCATACTAGTAGTAAAACGTTAGGAATTTGGAGTGAGGAGCCAGTTGTTGGTTGGGAAATGTAAGATATGGGAACCATTCATGAGGTAGTGGATCGATGATACTCTAGTGAATAGTAGTGAGAGGAGGCATGGACTAAAGTATTCCCAGGAGAGCTTGGATGTTAAACATAGTATCCATAGTGGTTAAATTGCCTATATGGATATTATTGCCTTGGTGGTGGCATTACTTATGCTTGCAAGTGTTGCCACTATTGCTAGTATTATTTTTGTAGTTGAGGATAAGCCCCTCTAGGACTGTATGTTTGTTGGTAGAGCTATTGAAAGTTACCTTGTGGATAAGGTAGCCTTCTAGGCATTTATGTTTTGACAAATTTTAGATTAAGTACATATGCCTTAGACTCTTGTAAGTGGGCCATAACAAGGTAACATCCTTTAGGATGTTCATATTGGCACACTTTGCATCCTTCATCGTCCTCTAAATTAGAGTCTATTATTTTCTCAATTGCAATAACTTTTCCTTTATACCTATAGTTTTCTTGCCCATTTTTTATTTGTTTCTTTTCATCTTTACTTCAATTTAGGGCTTGTTTAGTCTTCTCTTTTACTATCTTTAGTGCTATAGCAAATTTATTTTTTATAAAATCCCACATTTTCTATACCTTGGTTGTAATGTTATTAATTGATTTCTGAATAGGTAGAGTCTTTCATTGGATCATATCTTTCAAATTTTCTTCTTCCTATGGCCCACATACTCTTACATCACTTTTCCTAATTGTAGGATATTGATTGTATTCTTTAGCTAATTCTCTTTTCCTCAACTTTCCTTCTTCTTTTTCCACTTGGTCAATGAGTCTTTGAATATGATGAGCTATCATCTTAGATAACCTACCTTGGGCACTTATGTAGTAAGGAATAGTACTTGTCCATTGTCGCATCCAAGGATTCATGTGTTCCTTGTTTTCATTCTTGAGTAGGTTTAATACTTCTCATTAAAGAGTTCTAGCATGGTATACTATCTTTGAATCGATTCTAGTTCTAAGGATTTGTAAAATGTTCCTTCTTACTTTATGAATGTTCTAGGAAACAAATTTAGTTTTTGCCAATCATTTTCAATATTTTGCATGACATAGGCATCATGAAAGGCTTGAAGATGATGTTGTGGATCTCCATTGTACTTGCCTTCAAATTTGGGAATTTTATTCATCTCTAGTCTCTTGATGCAACTATCCCTTACATGCATGGTGGGAATGTACACTACTTTTGTGATGTTAATCATATTTTGGGTGGCTAGTGGGGGTTATTCATAGTCTTTGGGCTCATGAAATTTGTTGTAGCAGTTACCCATTTAATGCTCATAATGCTCTCTTTTCTTATGCCCAATTCTTTCTCTTTATTCTTCATAGTTATCTTCCTCTTCATTAGGATGTCTTCTTCTATATGCTTATCCTTGATGGTCTCTTTGCCTTTCCTCATCATGATACCTTAGTCTTTGTTCTCTCTTGCCAGAATATGTAAAGAAGTGTGAGGAAGAGGATGAAGTAGTTGGATAATGATGTTGATTGATTTTCCTCTTATGACTCCTTGATTAATCTCCTTTAGATTCAATGGAAATTTTAGGCCTTATGTCCCTCCTAAGTCTGGAGACTTCCTTGTATCTTCTAAGGGTTTCTGCAAGAGCTAAATGTAGTTTTATCTTAAGAGAATCTTCAATGTGGATAAATTTTGATAAAATTCATAAGTTTGATAAAGTTTATTAGTTTGAAACATAGCATCTTCTTTTTCTTCTAATATAATTATTTGAGATGCTTTCTTTCCTTTATTATGCTCATGCCTTGCCTCCATGATGGTATCCCTTTTTTCTTGAGCCTCTATTGGCTGGTATGATATAGTTATGTGTTGGTGATACATTATCCTTCTTGCACATGGCCATGGTTGGATCTTATGAGGGTTTCTTAGAGCATTTATGGTGTTGAACGTTCTAGTGGCAAGACAATGCTACCTTATAAATCTTTCCATCAAAGCTATTCATCTTGGTAAAAAATGAATGTGAAACTAGGATAATAAGGATCATTATAAGTGTGGGAAACTTTGGTTTGCATTAGTGCACTCCATTTTTCTTTATTATAATCCTTGTCATAACTCTTATGAAATTCAGTAGTAGGTGGATATTTTTCTTTAATTATGAAAGCCATGTTAAGTATTTAATGTTAAGTGTATGTGCTTCTAACAAATTTTTAAGTATGAAAGGATGTACTTGGTAACACTTGGTACAAAAAATTTTGTAAAATTAATTACTGAGCAAACATGGACACATCCTTAGCAATGATGCTAATGATTAGTGGTTGGTTATTCCAACACTCAATTATACAAGTCACAAGTGTATACATATGACATGATCATAATTTATAGATGGCCAATGTACATATGCTAGCAATTGATGTTAAGTTCTTGATCGTTATCTTCTCACATAGAGTTGGTAAAGTTCAAGTTGTATGGTTTAACTCTTGGTGAGGTCTATGATACATTGACATTGTTCAACTTTAATTGTCTTAAGTACCAACAAAGTGAAAATGAGAGTGAAGTATAAAATAAGATCCAAGTCTAGGTATGATAGGAATGTAAATATATATTATCCTATAAGTATTCATTCCTCGCTTATCATACACATCCTAGGCTAATGTAGCCATCACTAGGATTATCAAGTAACCTTAATACTAAGAAAATCAAGCAAATTTACTATTGGGTTACCAAACAATTATACTTTATGCTTAAATCTAGTCGTACTTATACCACCTTACTAAGAGATAGAAAAAGAATAGTACTAGGAAATTGGAAATGACTTAAGTAAAGTAAAAATGCTGAAAGGTAAAATTAAAATAAGTAAAAATGAGCTAAGTGAAATGTTGTAATGGTAAAAAATAATCTTGATCTTAAATCCAGTCATGAACTATGCCCAAGGTCAATTCACTTAAAACAAGCATTTTCGTACAACTATTTAACATTGCACTATAAGTAGTTGGTCTATCATTAAGTCTAAATCACAAGAACAAACTACAAGAATTTGGCTAAGTATTAGCAAAAAGTTCTTTCTTTCAAGGTGATGGTGGGTTGGTATTTATAGTTGATGAGTAGCAGGTACCCCCTACATCCAACCATATGAATCACAAGCATTCATGTGCAATTTGGTCAAATTCCATTGATGGAATTAGTCTGGTATTTAGATTGTTAAGCATGAATTGTAGGTTGCTGTCTTCCCACTTGGAATAGTGGTAGCTTTGTCATGTATGGTTTAGTTAAAAGTGATTATTGATGTTGTGTGGCCCTTAAACTAATTGGATAATAATGTAGAAATTAATTATTAAAACTAATTAATAATAAGAAGATAACTCCTAAACTATCATAAGGGCGATGAGTATTCATTCCTAGCTTACCATACACATCCTAAACTCATGTATTCATTGCTGGAATTACCAAGTGTTATGCTATTGGGTGAACTAAGCAATAATGCTATTGGGATTACCAAGTGAGTATTTGTTTATGCTTGAAATTGGTCATGCTCATTCCACTGATTAATTAACATGCATAGAAATGTAAATGTGAACTAAGCACACAGAAAATAAATTGCATTGAAAGTAAATCTATTCTAAGTCAAAGTGGTGTAATGAATAGGAATCAATCTTGATCTTATTATTGTTCATGGAATGTGTCTAGGTGCAATGCCACTTGAATAAGATGCATTACAACTAAGTCAAATTCACATCGTTGGCACTCATTGATTGTTTGCTAGGATTATGAAATAAAACTACAAGAGTCTATCTACACTACTAAACAAATGATGTCAAATACATGACAAGATACTCATTTTTATAGGCATTTATTATAAGTATGACATCACATTTATGACATAGCAAATGCAATGTATTAGAGGATGCTACAATGTAGATGTGACATAGCATCTATGACATCTTAAATTCAATGTGTTAGCCATTTCATGCTCTATCATGCCCTCACAACTTACCAAAAACTCATTCTCACATGAACAAAATAGGATCAAGCTTCTTATAATATTGGGAAGGTATAAGATTATTAACTAACTATAACTACTAAGTGACTTAGAGTGCTGCATTGTACAATTTTATTGGACTAGATGTATTACAAAATGACAAAGAGACTAGATAGACATCAAAGTTTACAAAATTGTCGAGGTCTTTAAAAATCTACTGAAGATGAATCTTCTTATTTTTTCTAGTAGTGGTAGTCTTTCCAACCTTGATTATTATGTTGATGCTTCTCTTTTTATGTAGAACATTTCTAACGGATGGACTAAAATTTCTTCTCACTGTTCCATGAGTCTAGAAAACATATGATGTTTGAGCTTTAATTTGTGTATGTGCTACTATTTATCCATGGTAATATCCTCCTCTATCCTTCTCTTGGCCTCTTTTTCTTGCCTTGTAAAAGACCTTCAATTATAGGCTTTTCTTTTAGCATCACTTGTAATCACCAAAGGATCAACATCAATTTTGGTAATTTTTTTTTCTATAATGATTAACCTTTCTTAGATTCCTTAGTTAGTTCAAAATTTGAAAAAAATTTAGCATTTAGGCTCAAGGTGATTTCATAATAGTGCTCCCCAAGGCTCTAAGGTAACTAAAATCATTAACTTGTTCACATTATTTTGATTATTATTACTATTAGTTGTCATAATGTCAGAAAATGGGGTATTAGAAAAATTTCAAAAATTACATCCTTACATCGTTAACCCCCTGCACCCCCAACAATAAATGAGCTTAACTCTAGAAGTGCACAAGTTTTCAAACAATTAAAACCAAAGGTTTGATGCCAAGATGGCCAAAAAAATTTTAATTTATAGGAAATATCAATATAAAAGCATTAAAGATAACTCAAAATTGATGAGAAGTTTATCACAAAATCATGCATAAATTCAAAACAGTTGTCCCTGATGTTCTTGATGATGTGAGGTTTGGTTCAGAGCCATGATCAACAAAATTTATGCAGGTGGATCCTCCTCAAAGTAGGCTCCTACCATAATGCCCTTCCATAACCACTTCTATAGATGTCCATGGCCATCTTAGAAGTTAAATGTAGATCATGCCTTTGTGCCAAACAACACATAATTTCCTAGGTTAGGATCTTGCACTATACTATACAAAATCATTAGGCCCATAATTGCATGCAGTAGTGAGATGAATAATGGGATGAGAAGGGATTGCAAAGATTGGAATGTAAGGTACTTAACAACATTTGCAATAGGTTCTTGTGTCAGTTGTGATTAAAATGATCATCATAACTATTCATCCAAGTTTTAGACCAAGTCCATACCACTAACAATGGTCTTAGAGTGATGTGTCCCTTCTTGCTGATTGTCATGAGCTCATACAACCACAGAGAATGAACATCACTTCAAAAGGAGAAGAAAATAGAAGAAAGAAGAAAGGGCCTTATTTAGAGGGGTGCTTTCAAGCATGGGTAACATGTCTTTCCATCCCTATAACTAGTTTTTGTAGCCCATTATTATGTCTAAGGGATGTGCTTTGAATTTCGATTATTTTTTTTCCTTTCTCTTTCATTTTTTCTTCTTTCTTTTTTTCTTTGTTTCCTCTTTCTCTTTTTTTTTGGGAATCACAGCATGAAAATACATTATTCCTATTTATTGGATGACAATAGGAGTGACGATATGTTCCATGAGGAGTCATAGGTTCCAAGAAGGAAGTCAAGAAGAGAATTCAACAAATCCCATTTAGATGACACCCTTTGCCATTTCCACTTGATCTTTTCCCCCTTTCTTCAAGGTATAATGATTGTTAGTTAATTTTAGTTTCATATAAGAAGAACCATATTATTTTCATGATAAAGAACTTTTATTTAGAGAATTGGAGGGATGGATAATGTGGTCTCACTACTTTACATAATTATTTACCTAATCATCTTGATAGCATAGTACAAAGACCTAACACATGGTGTTGACATCTACCTCACAATTGATAATATTTTTATTAATAAAGACATAGTAGACATTCGTAAAACATAAAGGAAATGACTCAATAAAAGAGAAAATTATAAAGAAAAGAAGAATAACAAGAAATGGAAAACATATTAAGAATTAGAATATTTTTGAAGAAATAGAAAAAGGATAAAATATTGTAAAACAAAAATGTGAAAATGTACTTATTAGTTCTTGATTCAAGATGAAGCATCTCCACTATGACTAAACTCATGGACGAGGATTTGAAAAATGGACTGCACATTCCCTTGGTTATACACAGTAAGTTTTCCATTTATCATCTTAATGATTTAATTTTTCACCTAGTAGCACATTTAACAGTGATGATAATCACATTTTGATCATTTAGAGACATATCTTTAACTAGACTAGAAGACATTTTCTTTTTAAGGAGTCTAGACATGGTTCCTTGTTTATTTTCTATTTTAGTTCTTGTGTCTCCTTATTTAACATCTTCTTTTGGTGTATAGTCAAAGTATAAGATGTTATTCTCTAAGTTATTTATTTGGTTCATTTTCTTAGGATAAGAAATAATAAGTGGGTTGCATGTTTTCATGCATCTTTTGAAGGGTTTTGTATTTTCATTTTTGAACCATTGGATGTCTTTTGGTTTAGTGGCTAGTGCTTAGACTTGGTTTTGCACACACACTTGTTCCTTAAGTTTTTTGTGGGTTGGTATAGGGATTGTGTTAACACTTTGAACTTTTAGCCCACAACTACATCCTTTATCATTATTAGTGAAGCATGGAATTTTCTATCTTTCCACAATGATAGGTTGATCTTTTATGTTTTGTGTAATAGTGGTAATAGATGTTGTCTCTTGCATAGGATTAGGAGACATTGTTTTTGTGAGGAAGGGTGTTGCAATAGATTGGCCTTGTGCTAGTTTTAATGAGCCAGTAGATCTACAAGTTTTATTCACATGTGTGAAAACTATCCTATAAAAAGAATGTTTCCAAGACTTTTGTTGAGATCTACTAACATTATCATTTACTTGTATGTTCACAACACAAGTTGCATTCTTCCATTAATGTTATGATGCCAATCCTTCTTGCATTGTTGGTGGTGACATATGATGGAGGGAAGTATGAGAGTGTTGAGGATATGACATATGATGAGAGACATGGGATGGTAATCTTACAACAAGTGTTGTGGATTGATGATATTCAAGAGAGCAATAGTAGTGATTTGAGGTAGAGGAAGTAGAATCATTTGGAGAAACAAGTTGTTGAACATAGTATCCATAAGGGTCCAGCTAATAATAAGGGTATTGTTGGTTTGTTGATGGGATTCCCCACGATTGTGAGTTTTTCCACTGTGGTTGATAGTAGTCTTATGGTTAATAAGAAGTCCCACTAGGATAGTATTGTTGTTTATAGGACTATCTATAATTACCTTGTGGGTAAGGTAATCTCCTAGGCATTTACTTTTCTACAAAAACTTGGCATTTAAAGCAAAAGCCCCAAACTCTTGTAGATGTAACATAACTAGGTAATAGTCCTTTGATGTTCATATTGGTAGATGTTACATCCATCATCCTCTTGTATATTTGAGTTTGAAATCTCTTCTACTACAACTATTTTCCCTTTTTGCTGATGAGTTTCCTTACCTATTTTCTTATTCTTTTTCCTCTTCTTGTTTTAATCACTTAATCCTTTTTTCTTTACCTTTCCCTCTATGATTTTCATGTTGGTTGTAACTTTTTCATTCATCAACTCACTCATTGCTTCAATCTCAATGATAGAATTTTGTATTGGTAAGGTTTTGTGTGAAATTAACTCATCAAGAGTTGCCTTTTTTCCTGATCATAAATATGGACTTCTTTCTTTTGAAGAGTTGGGTCCCAATTATATTCCCGTATGCTCTCCCTTTTACACAACTCTCATTCTTCTTTTGCCACCTATTCTACTAGCCTTTATATTTGATGGACTCTCAATATTGATAATCATCCTTGGGCATAGATCCCAAGGGTCTTCCTCATTTTATTATGAAGTCCATCTATGATGTGGAGATGCTACTCTTTTGGAGAAAAACCATGACTTGGACATCTATGTAGTAGAGAATAGTATCTGTCCAAGGCTACATCCAAGGATTCATGATTTTCTTGCTTCCACCCTTAGATTTACTTTTTTAGATTGGACACTCTCTCATAGGTTTGGTATTTTTCATTGAAGAGCTCAAGAATTTTGGACCACCAATGGATTAAATTTGGTTCTAGTGATCTATACCAACTTTCAACTTCTTCTATTAGTGTCCTAAGAAATAGCTGAAGCTTTTGTCATGTACTTTCAATGTTTTGTAAGATGCAAGTATCATGGAAGACTTGTAAATGATGTAGGAAATCAAAATTATAGCCTCCCTTAAATTTAGGAATGTTATTCATATCAAGTTGTTTGATGCGGCTTTTCCTTTGATGCCTATGAGGTATTTGAACTACCTCCCTAATTTATATCATGCTCCTAGTACCCAACAAGGGTTCATCTTCATTAGACATGTCATGGTGGTAATATCTACTCCTATTTGTTTGATAGTAATGATCTTGTCTATGCTCACTTTGATGTCTTTCATCTTGCCTTTGCATTCTATTTCTATCTTCATGTTGATCCCTTAGTGTATCTCCATCTTTATACCTATGTTCATCTTTGTCAGAACTAGACATTGAAGAGTAAGAGGAAGATGGTGAATTAGGAGAATCACCATGGCTCATATATCTCCTCCCTATGGTCCCTTGATTTATCTCCTCTAGGTTTGAAGGAGGTCTTAGGCCTTGAGGTCCTCCTTGTTCTAGGACTTACTACATCTCCTCTAGAATTGTCTACATCAATTGAGTGTAGTCTTTTTAGTAAGGGTCTAAATGAGCATATGAGATTCCTATGTTTAGTGCTTTACTCTAATTTTCTTTCATATAGAACCTATGATTTCTCCTACTAGTATTCTCATCATGTGATGATGCATTATTGATTGTATGTGAAAAAGACATGTTTTTATTTGATAACATGTGTGACTTAAAATATTTCAAAAAGACAAATCATTAATACTTTTACCATGATCATTTATAATATAACTAATCTAGATAACTAGCACCATCCCCAGCAATATCACTAATGATGAGTAGTGGGTACCCCTCTACGTCCAACCATATAAACCACAAGTGTTTATGTGCAATTTGATTGAATTTCATGGATGGAACTAGTGTGGTATCTAGATTGTTAACCATTGATTGCAAGTTAGTGTCTTCCCACTTGGACTGGTGGTAACTTTGCCACGTATGATTTAGTTCAAAGTGAGGCATATGATTATTGATGTTGTGTGGACCTTAAACTAACTAGATAATAATGTAGAAATTAATTATTTAACTTAATTAATAATAATAAGATAAATACTAAACTATGCTAAGGATGATGAGTGTTCATTCATAGGTTGTCGTACACATCATGAACTAATGTATCCACTACTGGGATTACAAAGTGTTATGCTACTGGGTGAACCAAGGCATAATGTTGCTGGGATTATCGGGAAAATACATGTTTATGCTCAAAACTAATCATGTTCATTCCACCAATTGATTAACATGCATAGAAATGTAAATGTTAACTAAGTACATAGAAAATAAATTGCATTGAATGTAAATCTATTCTAAGTCAAAGTGCTACAATGAATAGGAATCAATCTTGATCTTATTATCATTCATGGAATGTGTCCAGGTACAATGCCACTTGAATAAGACATCATACAATTGAGTCAAATCCACACTATAGCCATTCACTAACTATTTGCTAAGATTATGAAATAAAACTGCAAGAGTCTAGCTACACTACTAACCAAATGGTGTCAAATACATGGAAGAAGGCTTGTATTTATAGGCATTTATTATAATTGTGACATTGCATTTACAACATAGCAGATGTGATGTATTAGGGGATGCTACAACGTAGAAGCATTGTAGTAGGGGATGTTATAACGTAGATGCGACATCGCCCCTATGACATCATAGATGCAACGCAACATTGATGACATCTTAGATGTGATGTATTAGCCATTTCATGCTCTATCAATAGTGATGATCATGACCCACTACATTACATCAATGATGATGTATGCATAGCTATAATATCGTATATATGATATTGTAGCTGAATAACATAAGGTTTTAATAGAAGTCTTCTCCAAACCAAAGCATACCACCACAAAGATTTCTAAAATAAGTAGCCTTTTTAAGTCCAATTTGAGAGGTGGAATAAAGTTGTAGTGTTGCAATACCACAACTTTAAAAATAAATTTGTACATTTTAAATTTACCATTAATTTCTTTTAGGCATCTAGAGAAAATATTCCTATGGGAGAAACAATATTTAATAAAGAAGTTTAAAGAGATTTTAAAAATATGAATGGAGATGACTTTCTAATAGTGATTAGAAGCATTGTAAATAAGGATCTTAGCTACCTCCTAAAGATAAATTCCATCACATTGAGAAATGATTTGTTATATGATTTAATGTTTATTAATTACACCATGATGGAACATTACTTCAAAGCTAAGGCCTACTATGCAATGCTAAGAAACTATAAGATAGTTTTAAAAGTAGATGTGGCACAAATTGAGGCATTAAAAAAAGATATAACAAATAATTATGAAGGAAAAAAGAAATATACCAAAGAATTTCTAAATTCAAGGAAGAGGTTGAAGGTGTACTAAAGTTTGTAATCATAGGAATTAGCTACATTGAAACAAACAAGAGACATTATGAGCTTTAGTATAGAATCATAGCTAGCAATAAGATTAGAGGAATTGATAGTGTAAAATATGGAGTTAGAGAGTGATAAGCTGATGAGTGGTGAGGTACCCCTATGCCCAACCATACGAATCATAAAGTGTTCACGCATGATCTAGTCAAATTCCGTAGACTTTATTATTTCTGGTACACTAATTCTTTAGGAAGTGAATCTAGCCTTAAGTCAATCATTGTCTTCCCAATTACACTTGTGACATTTGTTGGTATGGTTAAGTGTAACTGAGGCATTTGATTTTTATCATTTTGTATTTTATAGTTTGGTGCTCAAAATATAGATAAAAGGAATTGAATTAACTAAACTAAATTAACAAGTTAACTAGCATTTAACTAATCCTAACATAAGCATCTAATTCCACTTTCTGTACACGTCTTGAACCCACGTATCCACTGCTAGGTGACCAAGCGCTACACTACTAGGCATACTAAGCAATAATGTTGCTAGGATTACCAAGTGAATACGTGTTACACTTGAAGTGGTTGTACTTATGTGTGTAATCTATCTCACTTAATTGCCTCATTAACGTAATAACTGGAAAATATTTAATACCTAATTGAAAACATTTAATATATAATTTAAAATAGTAATTGCATAAATTAAATAACTAATCTATTCAAAGTGTTACAAGTTTTATCAAAAAGCTCATCTTTATTGCTGTACACACTGTTGTGCTCAGGTACAATAATGCTCAAATAAAGATCCGTACACTCAACGACTCCTGCTGCGAGCACTCAAAGAAAAATTGTAACTTTTAAATGGAAAAGCTACAAGAGCTCCACTACAACTATAATCTCTACTTGCCATAAATGTGGCTGCAAGCACTATCTATAGTTGACTATAGGTACTATGTCGATGGGGCCATGTTGATGCATGATATGATGTGTCAACTAGGCCATGTCGACGAGGCCTAGATGAGGAGGTTGCATCGATGAGGTCTCGTCGATGTAGCCGATAAAACATGACTCATCATACTCCCATGAATGAATGAAAACTTTTCCTCAAGTTCTTTTACAAAATTGGGAAGGTATGGGATTATTGACTAACTTTTCTTCAAACAAAATAAACTAATTGACTTGACAGAAAATGGAGTGCTAGGGTGTATGGATCAACACATTATAAAAAATGGTGGTATTTAGGACATAAAATTGAATACCATGACTCAACTCTTCAAAACTTGGACAACACGTTCCTTGATGTTGTGAAGTTGTTGGAGAAGATCAAGTGGTCCCAATAGTAGTGGTTCCTAAAGCTTTGAGGGACCTTCACCAACTTCATGCATGAGCAATGGTTGAGGTGGCTACAGTTGTTTTGCTACTATTGCAACTTCAAGTGGAAGGTTGAAAGCATTCAACAGTGCTTTCATTTTCTTCTCCTTACTCCTAGGATCATGCACCGTCCACATAGCTTTCCCAGTGTGGGTTGGAATGGGCACCTTGAAAGGATATGGGATTGTTGGAAGAAACTCCTTTGCATTGATAAACTAGGTAGCAAACTATTTGTGTTCAATGTCAAACACCCTGACTATGTCTTTCAACTCCTAGTAGTCATTCATTTGTTTGGCTAGGTTCTCAATGATAGATCATTGATCTTTGGATCACCCTCTAAGAACTTTGAGTTTAGCATTAGTAGTTTGAAGCTTTTACTTGGTGTCCTTATGGTGTTTGAACTCAGCCTCATATAGTAGATATTAGCTAGCAACTTATTTTTCTAACTTCGACCATAGTCATTCTATAGTCAGCATTAACCAAGTTTGCATAATAGAGATTGGCCAACTCCATATATTCTATCATTTTCTCAATCTGCAACTCCTTCAAGTGGATCTCCACTTTGTTGTATGCCCCTCAATGATGGGTTGCCACATTTCTCTTTCTTGTTGGAGTTAGTGGAGGGCTTCATTCATTTTTTCCATTTCCATTTGGATGTGTTTCTCATTAACTTCTTTCTGCAAGCCATTAGTGATTTTTCACTTTCTCAAATTTGAGGGCTTCATTCTTCCAAACGACGATCTCCATAGTAGACTTTTGATGCAAGGTGCTCCTTCATTGATAAATTACAATTTTCTACATTAATTCTGTTAGTTCAGTGTTTACCTTGGCAAGCTACTCCTACTATTGATGAATGAATTCTTGAATTTGATCTTTTTGAGCATCAACATTTTGTAGGAAATGATTCTACGCAAATAATGCTTCATTTTCTTGATGCATTTGATTCAAGTCCTTTTCAATTGAGTGCGTTTCTACTTTAGCTATGGACTAGTTGAAGATGGTTGTAACTACCTCCTCCTTAGCCTTCTAGAATTGTTCTTGAAGCTATTTGAAAGATTCATCTCTTATTATTGCTAGGCTAAGAATCATAGGATTCACAAGTTAGGAACAAAGTTTGACAACCTCTGCGGTGAAGCATTGGTTTCTTTCTTGGGTTATTTTGAGTTGCCCCTCTAGGATAATGCATTTTCCCCTTGCGTTAAGTAGCTTTGAATGGGTCACAGTGATGTTCTTTGGAAGATCAAAGATGCCCAAAGTAGGTTGCCCGATTCCCACTAGTTGTTCTAGCAACGTTTCATGCTAAGCTACATCTGACTTTCCATTGGCCTTGCCTGCGAACATCTATATATCTTGAAGCATAGATGCATTTGGTATAGATGTTGCAGGTGCATTCAATGCTTCTACTACAGAGTTAGCAACCACTTTTGCCGCTGTCTCCTACCCTTAGTGTTTCATTACCAAGATAGTTTCTCCTTCACCTTCCTCCAACCTCACCTAGAAAGTGGTAGCATTCCCAAAGATTTTTGGGAATAGATGGCATGTTGATAGTGACATCATCACCTCCCGAGCATTGGAATCCAACCTCATGGATAGTTGCATTATGTGGAAAGAGAAAATGGAACCACATCTCTCCATCTGGCTAACTATTCGGGCCACCTCATTAAGGTGGCTCATTGTTGGCTAGTACAAAGATGGATCTGCCCCACTCATTCATGCTTATTGCTCTTGCTCACTTAAAAGCTATTCTCAAATTTTCTACAAATGCTCAATGGTTGTGTGGGCCTCTGATGTTGTTTCCTACGTGGATGGTGGTGGTGGTAACTCCTCTAATTGAGTTATCGCTAATCTCTTCTCTTTCATGATTTTTGATCATGAGGCCAAAGGAGTATGCCTGAGTGTATCATTAGAGTAGTGAACAATTGCTACCCTCTTACAAAGTTTTCAGATGAGGCATGGAAAGGGTAGTGTCTTCCTTCCATGTTTATTTTCTTTGAAATGATTCTCAATCTCCAAGTATAGTAGTTGTGGAAGGTTAATAGGGAACTTCCCGTGTAGAGTGACACATGCTCAGGCGAAGAAAGTAGTTACTTTTCTTGACCTTATCATTGGATTGAGGTGATGGGCTACAATCTTGAAGTAAATCCACTCTATTTATGTGAGTGCACCATACTCATGATCAATTCCATAGAAATGTTGGGTCCACTCCTTCTTGGCCTCAGGGTCACCTTGCGTGGATAATTCTACCAACTGTGTTCGAGTATCTAGCAACCCAAGTGTGTATGCAATGGCTTCTACAAAGTAGGACACTTGAATGTCCTTGATCTTGACTGTGGATCCTGGCCTTTGATTGTTCTAGAAAAGGTATGTCTCTTCCATGTACCACTCCCCAGTAGACATGATGATTGGCCGCATGGGAGAGGTTCGCAGTTGAGTCTTGACATCCTCTAGAGCTTTCTCTAAAAATGGCCTAAAGTTGATGTCTTGAAGAATGGATTGTTGAATTTCTTGAGACTTGATGATATTAAGGTAGGCTTGAGTCAAAGTGACCTCAAGCCTTGGCACAGGTCTAGGCACTTCTCCTTGTTGTAATTTTTTAGTTGGCACTTCTTCTAGAATCTGTCAGGTAGATTCCACTTTAGGCTCCTCATTAAGAAGACCTGTTGCATAGGTCACCTCTAGAAGTTCTTGGCTTTGTTCTTGTTGGCCCCTTCCAGCTTTGGGTCACTTCTCTCATGGTTGCAAGGGTTCTCCTTCCTGCAGACGTTTTTGTTTTGGTGGCATCTATAATCACAATAAGACTATGCATTAGCAAACGTTGTATAACCTTAAAACAATTGGGATACCTTATCTCTTAAGGATATTTACACTTGGCTAAGTTGTGATTATGGTTGATTTAATTAATTTGATTGTCATTTATTTATATATTATCATTAATAAATCATCTCAAATGTTGTTGGAAGGATTAACTTTTGAAAAAGTTGATGTTTATTTGTGGTTAATATTATTAACCCTTGGGGGAGTTAGGAAAATTTCCAAAAAGTTTAATCAATTTTTCATCAAAAACATTAAGGTTTGAACCCCCCATGATAAAGATCTTACCTCTAGTAAGCACAGGATCGAAAAATAGAGTGATTTGGACAAATGGTTGGGAAGTTATGAGCTTTGGAAGGTTTTGGGTTCTAAAAAATTTCAAAAACTCCTCTTGTGTTATGAGAAAATGGCAAAAAATTGCAACGTGTTCGATAGTATATATAGGGATTTTATGTTGCATTGACAAGGCCTACTTGATTGGGCCTCATCGTCTAGGGTGGCTAGGTTGATGGAATCTCAATGATGCAACCATTGACCACCATAGTCAAACTTTGACTTTAGTCAAACTTGTAAAATATGAAGAGTTTTTTAGTGAAATTAGTATCAAATGAAAGTTTAAAAGACCAATAATAGTATGAAAACATGAGAATAGGGTGTTGAAGCTCATAAATTTGGAAAAAATGGAGAAAAATTAATTTAGTGAATGAATGAAATGAAAAATTAAGGAGCACTGAGTGGTGTACTCAATGGAATATGCAAAAGATAGGATTGTAGCAATGTCAAAGGTAAGGAACCTTAACTAATCAAGCCAAAAGCTATGCAAGTGGATCCTTCCCATAGTAGGATCATGCCCTTTTTTGCCCTTGCATAACCTCAACTAAGGAGCTCATGGATCCCATAGTCAATTTAATGATCATGACAAATTAAGGACTAACGTGAGAGAATCTACTCAAGAATCCCAACACATTAGACCAAGACATAGAATATAACATAGAACCTGGTAGTGAGGTGAGTTATGGTAGCATGGATGAATGATAGAGAAGGTGGAATGGAGTTCCAAATTGAGGTCATAAGAAGTCCCTTGTGGAATTTGTGTTTAAAATGACTCGAGAAGATCCATCCTTAGTCCAGACCAAAATCATCCACTTGCAGTGACTTTGCATCGCCACTTGAGACACAAGAGTGCTTCCACAAAACAACCACCATTCCACAAAGAGAAAAAAAGAAAAGTAGGAAGTAAGAGAGAGGACCTTAGTTAGAGGGGACCTTCAGGCATAAGTGCATGTCGTTCAAGTCCCATAACCAATGCTTATAGCCTGTTAATTTTTCCTAGGGATGTACTTTGAATTTATATTATTTTATTTTTTTATTTTTTTAGAGCTCAAATTTTTTTTAGAGCTTAAATTTTTTGAAGTGATCTCGTGCGTCAAGGAAAAGAATGGGAAGGTTGAGAGAAATACTGAAGAAACTATAAAACAGAAAAAATATTAGACAGAAAGTAATAGAAAGCTCAAAGCATTGCACAATGTCTGTTGTGACACAACATTTTCGGGGACTTGCACTCCTCATCAGTGTGTTTAGGCAATGCAGCTAGGCAGTCGAAGCTACAAAGGCAAGGGAATGAGCATGCCAGTACATATATAAATAGGGTTCCAACTTCTAAAATTAGAAACTCCTGCTCATTAAAATTAGAGCGGGCCCCATTCGTCATAGGCGAGATTGGGGTGGGATGATGTACTGACAAAACTATTACAGAATAGTATTTCAAAGGCGAACATGAAACATTCAACAAATCGGATCTTTTTGGCAGAGTCGAAGGGTGTTTAGGATTTAGGGGAACCCTCATGTTTGAATGGTGGACATGAGGGGTTTGACACTAGAGAATTTCATGCACGCAGACATCCAGTTGAAAACAACAACAAACAAGATCTTCAATAGCAACGAAGAGATGAGCTGCAACAACGCTGGAGAAGAAACAACCAGAGGTTGTGATGAAACTCAAGAAAACACCTTTAGAAGAAACCACAACCAAGAAGACCAATGTAAGCAAGGCGGTTGTGAAAACACGGATAAAAAAGAAACATGTTGTGGTCTGCATAATACTGCAACGCGATCAAAACCCATGGAGAACCTGCAAAAGGATTAAAACCTAACCAAAAATAGAAAAAATTTGAAAATGGTTAGAATTTAGAGAATAGAGAAAGATGCTATCAAGCAAGGCTCTGCAATTCCAAGGTAGCGAGATAGAGAGAAATTTATTTAGAGCTTAAATTTTTTGAAGTGATCTCGTGCGTCAAGGAAAAGAACTAGGAGGCTGAGAGAAACACTGAAGAAATTGTAAAACAGAAAAACTATTAGACAGAAAGTAATAGAAAGCTCAAAACATTGCACAACGTTTGTGGTAACACAAAATGTTTTTGGGGACTTGCACCTCTCATTAGTATGTTTAGGCAATGCGGTTAGGCAACTGAAGCTACAAAGGCAAGGGAATGAGCATGCCAGTCTAAAATTAGAAACTCCTACTCATTAAAATTAGAGCAGGCCCTATTCATCATAGGCGAGATGGGGGTGGGACAATGTATTGGAAAAACTATTATAGAATAGTATTTCAAAGGTGAACATGAAACATTCATTAAATCGGATCTTTTTGACAGAGCAGAAGGGTGTTTAGGATTTAGGGGAACCCTCATGTTTGAATGGCGGACATGAGGGTCTGACACCAGAGAATGTCATGCATGCATACATCCAGCTGAAAACAGCAATGAACAAAGATCTTCAATAGCAACGAAGAGATGAGCTGCAACAACGTTGAAGAAGAAACAGCTAGAGGTTGTGATGAAACTGAAGAAAACACCTTCAGAAGAAACTACAACCAAGAAGACCAATGTAAGGAAGGTGGTTGTCAAAACACGGATAAAAAAGAAACATGTTGTGGTTTGCATAATCCTACAACGCGATCAAAACCCATGGAGAACCTGTAAAAGCATTAAAACCTAACCAAAAATAGAAAAAATCTGAAAATGGTTAGAATCCAGAGAATAGCGAAAGACGCTATCAAGAAAGGCTCTGCAATTCCAAGGCAGTGAGATAGAGAGAAATTTCTTTAGAGCTTAAATTTTTTGAAGTGATATCATGCGTCAAGGAAAAGAACTGGGAGGCAGAGAGAAATACTGAAGAAACTGTAAAACAGAAAAATTGTTAGATAGAAAGTTTTAGAAATTTTAGAAATAGATCTCATGCATCAAGGAAAAGAATGGGTAGGCTGAGAGAAATACTGTAAAAACTGTAAAATAGAAAAACTGTTAGACAAAAAGTAATAGAAAGCTCAAAGCATTGCACAACGTCTGTTGTAATACAAAACGTTTTTGGGGACTTGCACCCCTCATCAGTGTGTTTAAGTAATGCGGCTAGGTAGCTAAAGCTACAAAGGTAAGGGAATGAGCATGCTAGTACATGTATAAATAGAGTTCCAACTTCTAAAATTAGAAACTCCCGCTCATGAAATTTTAGAAATAGATCTTGTGCATTAAGGAAAAGAACGAGGAGGTTGAGAGAAATATTGAAGAAACTGTAAAATAGAAAAAATGTTAGACAGAAAGTAATAGAAAGCTCAAAGCATTGCACAACGTCTGTTGTGACACAAAACATTTTCGGGGACTTGCACCCCTCATCAGTGTGTTTAGGCAATGCAGCTAGGAAGAAGCTGCAAAGGCAAGGGAATGAGCATGCCAGTACATGTATAAATAGGATCCCAACTTCTAAAATTAGAAACTCCCGCTCAATAAAATTATAGTGGGCCCCATTCGTCATAGGCGAGATTGGGGTGGGACGATGTACTGACAAAACTATTACAGAACAGTATTTCAAAGGCAAACATAAAACATTCAACAAATCGGATCTTCTTGGCAGAGCCGAAGGGTGTTTAGGGTATAGGGGAACCCTCATGTTTGAATGGTGGACATAAGGGGTTTGACACCAAATAATTTCATGCACATAGATGTTCGGCTGAAAATAGCAATAAACAAAGATCTTCAATAGCAACGAAGAGACAAGCTGCAACGATGTTGGAGAAGAAAGGGCTAGAAGTTGTGATGAAACTGAAGAAAACATCTTCAGAAGAAACCACAACCAAGAAGACCAACATAAGCAGGATGGTTATCAAAAAACGGATAAAAAAGAAACATGTTGTGGTCTACATAATCTTACAACACGATCAAAACCAATGGAGAACCTGCAAAAGGATTAATACTTAACCAAAAATAGAAAAAATCTAAAAATGGTTAGAATCCAAAGAACAACAAAAGACATTGTCAAGAAATGCTATTATTTGGCTTCCTATTAGTGGGTGGTATGGAATGGTAAGAAATTCTTGAAACACACTCAAGCACTCAAGCAAGTAGAAGAGTACAAAGAGTATTAAGTCCCCTTGAAGTCACACCCTTTGCAAAGCTTTGGATCCATCTTAATTCTGGAACTACCAAGGTCATCAATTGATTAAAAGTTTCTTTAATGGAAAGGGAATTCAAATTTCTAGAACAAGGAAAACCATAGAATTCATTGAATGAATGGGTAGATGATGTGAACTGTTTACCTGTTCCATGAAAAATAAACCATGTCAATGTCATAAGACATTAGAATTCAAAAATAGAAACTAGATATTGATAATTACAACATTAAGCACAAACCATCATTAGTAAACAACAATAGTGGCTCTGTGTCCTATGACAATAAAGAAATTTTTTATTAGTAAAATAAGAAAATTTCACACTTGAATAAAACAAAACAAATTAAAATATATAAGAAAGTGTAAAATAGTCAAGAAGGTTCAAAGGGACTAAAGATGATGTAAAATTAGAAAAATTAGAAAAATCCAAAAATGTGAAAAACACAAAGGTAGAAAAACTGAGGAGCCAATTTGATGATTGACACAAATGGCCATCTCCTCCACGATTGAGTTCGAAGGAGGAGATTCAAAAAATAGAACGTGGTTGTCCATTTTTTAAGGTAGTAGTTACACTGGCCTGTCTTGGTTCTAGGAAATAATTTACTTGTTAGATGTTGATCAATTACTTTTTACTCAGGATGTTAGGTTTGTAGATTATCATGGCCCCAAAGAGAAAGGTTTGATCAATTATATAAGGTCCCTTCCACAATGTTTGAAATTTTATCTTTTCGGGTACATGTGTGGGGTTCAAGTAGAGAACCTTATCTCTTGGTTGAAGTTTTACTTTTCTGATTCTTAGGTCATGACATTTCTTGCTAAATGTCTTATTCACCTCATTCAAGGATAGGGCCACCAATCTATTTTCATCTAGCATGTTCAGGTTAATTAATCTTTCTTTCTGAGCTAGACTTAGGTTAAGATTTAGTTCATAGGCTGTTGAGAGTGTATGAAGTTCAGATTGAATCAGGAGCATTGGAAGTTTTTGATACACGAACTCATAGGGGGAATAGCCAATAGGAATCTTCCATGTTGAATGATAAGCCCATAGAGCATCATTAAGCTTTGTACTCCAATCCTTCCTATATTTTCTAATGGTCTATATTAGTATTTTTGTGATCTCCTAGTTATTTACCTCTACTTGACTGTTGGATTGGGGATGGTAAAGTTTTGCTAATTTATGTTGTACCCCCAAGCATTGCATTAACTTTCTAAAGGTTTCACCTGTGAAGTGAGTTCCATGATAAAAAATTAGTGAATGTGGCACCCCAAACCTATTCACAATATTTTTTTGTATAAACTTGGTAGCAACAGATGATGTACAATTAGTAACAACTGCTACTTTTACCCATTTTGTGAACTAGTTAGCTACAACTATAATATGTGCCTTCCTATTGGACATGAGTGTGATGGGATCTATGAAGTTAATGCCCCATATGTCAAAAGGTTCCAATGGTTGAATCAACTATTGAGGACCTTCCATGTGGGTAGTCATCCCCCCATCTTGTTGACAACATTCATAAGGCTTGATGAACTAGTGGACATCCCTAAAGATTGTAGGCCAATAGTGTCCTACCATCAGGATTTTTATGGCCATGTTTCTCCTTGCATAGTGGCCTCTACAAGGTCCTTCATGAGCATCCTAGAGAATGCACAGTTGATCTTTGTTAGGGACACACCAACAAATCAAGCCATTAGCACATACCTTATAGAGTTGCCCATTTATTTCCATGAAGTATTTGACCTAATGAAGAAATTGTTGTTTTTTCCTAAAATCCAAGTCTTTTGGCATCTCTTGAGTGAGAAGATAGGTGAGGATGAGATTATACCATATTGCTTTACTGCTACTATAAAAAGGAGTTTTTTTGGAAATTGATCAAAGAGTAGGCTCTCCTCCTCTTTATTATCCTAAGTGAGAGAGGTGATCAGTGACCACATTCTTGGTCCCTTTTCAATATACCATCATGAGATCAAATTCCTGCAAGATCACAAGCCACTATATGAGACGAGGACTCACCATTGGCTTGTTCATGAGGAAGTAGATTGCACTATGGTCCATATGCAGAAATACTTTGTAACCAAGCACATAGTGTTTGAACTTTTCCAAAGCATACACCACTATCATTAGTTCTTTCTTCATGGTGCTATAATTTAACTATGCTCCCACAATGCTTCGACCCATGCAATGGATGTAATATGAATGTTTCTTATCATCCACCTACATGAGCACTGCTCCGAAAGCATAGTTAGATGCATCGATCATGATATGGAAGGGTATAGACTAGTCTGGTGCTCATAGGATTAGTGTTTCTACTAGTTTTTCCTTTAATTGTTGGAATGCATGTTCACATTCCTTGGTCCAGATGAAAGGTGCATCCTTCTTTGTAAGCTTTACCAATGGCTTTGCGATGTTAGAAAAATTCTTAATAAATCGTCAGTAGTAGCCATTGTGTCTAAGGAATGACTAAACATCTTTTACGATCTTTGGTTAATGTGTTATTCCTTGGATGATCCTTATTTTTTTTGGGTCTACCTCAATCCCTTTCTATGAAATTTTTTGCCCAAGCATAATGCCTTCTTGGATCATGAGATGGCTCTTTTGCTAGTTGAGCCATAGGCTTGTCTTTACACATCTCTTCAGCACTTGGTCAAGTTGGTCTAAGGCTTGCTTGAATGTAGCTCCATAGGTGGATAAGTCATCCATGAAGACTTCAACACCACTACCAATATATTGTTGGAAGATATTAAGGACCAAGCATTGAAATGTTGCAGGGTCATTGCATAGACTGAATGACATCTTATAATATGCAAAAGTCCCCTAGGGACTTGTGAATGTTATCTTGGCCTGATCTTTGGGTGCAATTTTGATTTGGTTATAGCCACTATAATCATCCAAGAAGCTATAATGATAATGCCTAGATATAGTGTCTAACACTTGATCCACAAATGACAAAGGAAAATGATCTTTAAATGCTATCATATTCAACAACCTGAAGTTGATGCAGACCTACCATTTTCCATCCTTCTTTGGTACAATTATGAGTGGATGAACCCACTCACTATCCACAATTGGATAGATGAACACCACCTTGAGGAGTTTTTCTATTTCTTCCTTGATGATTTGCTTCAATTTGGGATTTAGTCGCATGTACAGTTGCCTTCTAGGCTTCATGGTTGAGTCAGTGTAGATGTGATGTGGTATATCCTTGGATCGATTCCTATGCTTTGGATATGACCAGGAAAAGGCTATTGACCATATATTAATTACTTCCAACAAATTTTCTTTTTGTTTAGGAGCAAGTTTGACAATAATTATGATTGGTTTACCATTCTTTAAAAATGCATACTCCATTTCGACCAGTAAAGTTTTTAGCTCTAAGGGCTCCTGCCTGAAGTGATCAAGGATTTCCAACTCTCCCCAATACGTATCATCATCTTCATCAGAGAGTTGGAAATGAATGTTTTTCAATTTTATTCATGCCTTTAACATATGCACAAGTTAGGCTCTCAGTTGGCTCCATGCATAGTGTGTCGCTATCCGAGTCAACTATCAGCCATTGGGTGCCATCCTATTTTGTAGCTGCTATGTACAGACACCTTTATATATTGATCTCTTGTGCACATTGATTGCATGCTTTAATGTATGTGCTCTTGATTGACAAAATCTTTTGTATGCAATTACACTCGTTGTCACTATACGTGATGCATGGAATACGCTTCTTCTCAATCTTTCCTAGCTCATTTGCTTTAGATATTTCTAAAAATAGGTTTCCTATACGCATTCCTGCATTAATTTTGCTTAACCAAGCTCTTCCTATAATGATAGGGAAGTCACTTTTATAGTTTTCCACCTTAATCACCAGAAAATCAGCAAGATAGGACCACCCACAAACTATGATCACAATGTCCTCTACTAATCCTAGAGGGACAGTAATTGATTGATTTGCTAATTCTAGACAAATGTTGCTCTTCTTGAGAGGTGGTAGGTTCTAGGCCTTGTACATATCATGAAAGATGAGATTAACTCCAGAACTAGAGTCAAGAAGAGCCTTGCATGGCTCTTGTCCAATAATTTCTAGATAAATGAGTGGACTTCCTAGGTTAGATCCTTTTGTAGGAATAGTACCAACCTTGATCCACTTAGAAACAACATGAGTTAGCATCACAGTGTGGATCCTAGGCAACATTTGCTTTGAAGGGCACTCAAAGGAATTTGATTTAGAGAATGAGGGTGATGGAGATGCAAGGTGATCAGCTGGACTAGGTTGTGAGGGCTAGAGAGGATTTCTCGGTTGGAAGAAAGGTCTTCTTCCTGATTAATTGTTCAAACCACTTGGCTAAAAAATGGGTATTGAGTGTACAGCCCTTGTAGCATTTTGTTGTTGCAGCTATGAAGGAATCTCACCCTGCATGGATGGAGTAGGAGGTAATTGGGTTGAAGGTGGAGGTGGATGTGTAGAGGGATGTGGAGGATGATATGGATGCAGATATGGATTTTTCCCTTGAGTAGATGATGAATGTGTTCGGTGATACTCTAGATGGTAATAGTGATGCTGGAATAATGTATGACTTGCAAAACTCCTAGGGGAGATAGGTTGTTGAACATAGTACCCATATGGATTTGGTTTCCTATAAGGGTACTGTTGCCTTGGCAATGGCATTCCCCATGATTGTGGTTGGTACCACTATTGATATTGTTTATATAGTTGTGGAGGAGTTCCACTTGGGTCGTAAGCTTGTTGCTGTTGATGGAACTACCATGGATAGCCTTGAGGATAAGGCAATCGTCTTGGAGCTTGCCTACATGCTAGTTGAGGATTCAATGTGTACACTTTAGACCCTTGTAAGTGTGACACCATAGGACAACATCCCTTTGGATGTTCATATTGACAAATTTCACATTTAGTTTCATCATCAGATTCTAACTTCACAACTTCCTCTATTGTAGCTACTTTGCCCTTACCTCTTTAATAAGCACGTTTTGCTTCTTTTCACCTCCTATGATTATGATCACTATTTTGCTCTGTAGATTCTTTAGCAACCTTCAAAGTAGTTTAAAACTTTTCATCCAAAGAGTCCCATAATTTGTCAACCTTGATTGAAATGTTAGAAATAGATTTTTGGATGGGCAAGGTCTTTCTATTCACCACTTCATCAAGTGGTAATTCCTCCTTGTCACAAAATCGAACCTCTTGTTTATGGATGGAAGGATCCCTATTATACTCTTCAACACTTTCCCTTTTTCATAGCTCACCTTATTATTTTGCTACCTACTCAATTAGCCTTTGGATTTGATGAGATCTTAGCTCAGAAAATTTTCTTTGGGCATACACCCCAAGGGTTTTTCCTTTTTTTGCTTTGAGCCCATCTATGATGTGGTGAAGTTGTTCCCTCTGAGAATAACCATGGCCAGGGTATTAGTGTAAGAGTGAATAATATTGGCCCATGGTGACATCCAAGGGTTCATGTGTTCCTTGTTTCTAACCTTGGAGTTTCCTTCTCAGATTAGACACTTTGGAGTACATCTGGTATTTATCATTGAATAGCTCTAACATGGTACTACATTGGCAAATAGATTTTGATTCCAAAGACCGATACCAACTTTTAGCTTCCTTGATGATTGTCTTTGGGAAAAGCTTGAGTTTCTACCATTCATTTTCTATGTTCTATAAGGTGTAGGCATCATGAAAAGCTTGTATATGCATTTGTAGATTAGAGTTGTATCCCCCCTCAAATCTTGGGATATTACTCTTGTCTAGGTGCTTGATTTGACTATCTTTTATATGCCTGGTTGGAATTTTTACTACCTCTACAAAGTTGAGCATATTTCAAGTTGCTAATAGAGGTTCATCATCATCGTTGCGTCAATGACGCCAATGATGGTTTTGACCACCCCTTTCATTTTGGTGGCCTTCACGGTTAGTCTTATGTCACTGATCACCTTCATCATGGTTGTTTCGATAGTGGCTTCCATGAGAACCATTAGATGAAGAAGAATGTTTGGATTTAGATGAAGAGGATGAAGAGGAAGGTGGATCCCCACTACCACTATGGTGTTTTCCACCACTCTTACACTTATTATGATCACCATCCTTAGATTCCTTGTTATTGTGGTACTTGCTTGAGTCCCCACCTTAATTATCACTTTTTTCCTAAACCTAATTTATGAATAGTGGATCGCAGGTTTAGGTTCACACCCACATTGCCAATATCAAGGGGTGGAGAATCTTCATGTTGTGAACCCTTAGTAGGAGGATCCTCATTGTCATCTTAATTTAGTAGGAACAAGGGATTGGTGTAATGTTTCCCATTTGTAGCTTTGTGGAGTTTCTCCTAATGTTGATCTCATTTGTGTTGTGTTTCATTGGGATGGTAGTTTTAAGTGTCATATCCATCCTCAACATATTCTTCATGAAGATCTACTATGCCCAACTTCTTAAGGATCTTGAATAGCATCCCGGGCATAGATCGATTGGGAGGCAAGATGACGTTGCCCTCCATATCATGCCATCACAACTATTCATCTTGATGTAGGATGAAGGTGAAGTTCGGCACAAACTCATTTGGGTGAGTGTATATCACCTTACATTCTTGTGGGATTGGTGGTTTAGTATCTTTATGCTTGTGAGAAGAAGAAGATAATTTGCAAAACAAAATAAAATTTTCAATGTGCTTTTATGATTCTATGTATAGTGGGGATAATATTGACCTTTAGGTTCATACAACCATATTAATATTATTCACTTAGACCTAAATAGTGCACATTCTACAAACAAAGTTCCCTAGCAATGGTGCTAGTGATGAGCGACGAGGTACCTCCATGCCCAACCATATGAATCACAACGCATTCACATGTGATCTGGTTGAATTTCGCAGACTTTATTGTTTCTGGTGCACTAATCCTTTAGGAAGTGAATTTAGCCTTAAGGTCAATCATTATCTTCCCAATTACACAAGCGATGTTTGTTGGTATGGTTAAGTGTAACTGAGAAATCTGATTTTTATCATTTTATGTTTTATAGTTTGGTGCTCAAAATATAGATAAAAGGAATTGG
Organism: Gnetum montanum; assembly: GCA_015680685.1. NCBI lineage: Eukaryota > Viridiplantae > Streptophyta > Gnetopsida > Gnetales > Gnetaceae > Gnetum > Gnetum montanum. The sequence continues at coordinate 657,540 of MNCI01003473.1, forward strand.
ATTAACTAAACTAAGTTAACTAATTAACTAGCATTTGACTAATACTAACATAAGCATTTGACCCCACTTTCTGTACACATCTTGAACCCACATATTCACTGCTGGGCGACCAAGTGCTACACTACTGGGTGTACCAAGAAATAATGTTGCTAGGATTACCAAGTGAATATATGTTACACTCGAAGTGGTCATACTTATGTGTGTAATATATTTTGCTTAATTGCCTCATTAATGTAATAATTAGAAAGTATTTAATAACTGATTGAAAAAATTTAATAAATAATTGAAAATAGTAATTGCATAAATGAAATAACTAATCTATCCAAAGTGTTGTAAGGTTTATCAGAAAGCTTGTCTTTATTTCCACACACACTGTTATGTTCAAGTACCACAATGCTCGAATAAAGATCCATACACTCAATGACTCCTGTTGCGGGTACTTGGGGAAAAATTCTAACTCTCAAATGGAAAAACTACAAGAGCTCTGTTGCAACTACAATCTCTACTTGCCATAAAAGTGCTTGTAAGCACATATTTATAGCTAACTACAGGCACTATGTCGATGAGGCCACATTGACACATGATATGATGTGTCAACTAGGTCTCGTCGACGAGGCCCAGACGAACATTGACACATGATATGATGTGTCAACTAGGTCTTGTCGATGAGGCCCAAACGACGAGGCCATGTTGATGAGGTCTCATCGACGTAGTTGATAGAATGCAACTCATCATAAGTTAATAATGCAAAACAAAATCTTTGAACTCTAAGAGAAAATTAACAATCTTTAAAATCATGTGAAGGATCTTCCTCTATAAAAGAATGATCTAACAGAGACCTCCAACATGAAAAGAAAGAAGCTGCAGGCCACAATAAGTGATTTACAAGAATATATTGTTATTGATAGTTTCATAGCCCATATGTAGAGTTGTTAAAAAAAATTTCAAGGGTTATGAACTTCAATCTAGTTTCATTGTGATGTCACCATTGCTATTAACTATGTTTAATAAGGTTCAAGTAGAATCTTAGAAAATGTCTAATAAATTTGAAATAAAAGAGCAACCTCAGGATGTTCCACTACCACCTCTAAGTGCTTCTACAATTCTACAAGAATCCATGGTGAATGATTCAATTATAGAAACATAAGAGTCATCAACCAATGTTTTTGATAATCTCATGAGTGCAAATATAAACTCTTTTATTAATTGATGATCTCTATTATTTATTTTTTGAATCTATTTGTAACCTTTCTAATTTGATGATGAATTTAATTAATTTTAATTTTCCATGATAGCATATGTTTCTTTTCTATAGTTTATAAATTGATTATGTTGCAATATATTTTGAAGGAAATATTTACCCCTAAGATCTCTAGTCATCTTTCCTTCCATTTTAAAAATTGTTTAATAGTGATCAAAATAAGTTGCAACATTTGTTTAGAAAAGAAACATTACTTATCATCACATTTTATTAACTATCTTCTTTACTAGTTAGAGATTCTATTGCTAATTCTTAGATCTCATAGTGTTCATTTTTGAAATGCAATTTTATTTTAGAATTTCATTTAAGAGTATTACTCCACACTATGTTTGTGAACCTCTAACTTTTGTTGCTTTGTGGAGGCTAGTTATGATGTAGTGATCTTTTACACTTTATTTATTTAAAGTCATGGATTTCATTATAGATAGTAAAGTAACATTATTATTAACTCCATGTTAAGCTTAACTAGTGGTGTTGAAGATTTGATGTGTTCTAGCAAGCTTAACATGCTAGTTTATGTCTATACACAGTTACACTATGAACTTTAATATACACCATCATGATGTACAACACCATCTACTATGAACTTTAATATACACCATGCTAGTTAGTTATGCTTAATGAAGCATACAAACTAATAATAACTAATCGTTATATTTTTTCATTCTTTGAATATGATTGTTCAATTATAACTATATAAGTGATGATCCTGGTTTAACAACAATATCGAATTATAGAGTAGTATTCATATTTAACAAAGATTTTTTATTATCTTATTCTTCTTTGTTACTTATTGATTTATGTTATTGTGTCTGACATGTATAATATTATAGACTTAGTTTATACTTATGGTGCATGTTTATCTCAATCACAATATTCATCAAATTATTTTTATTATATCCTAGACCTAGTGATTAACATCACAAAACTTTAACAATTCCTTTCAAGAGTTTTTACTAAGGTGAAGTGTAGCTTTTGTTGAATAAAATCTTTTGCATCTAAAATAGGTGGATGAGAATAGGATTAGTGATAGTGAGACTTTTCAACTTGATACTATGTATTTTCTTTTTTCAAGATTATGATTGCCTAAGATGTTCTTTTGCCTTTTTCCTATTTACATCTAGCTTCCATAATAACATCTATCCTAATATGGGCTTTTGTTGTCTAATATGATATAGTCATGTTCTTTGTGACTTGATATCCTTTATGCATGTGATCAAGACCTATTCTAAAAAGTACTACTTGAAGCATGGATGGAGTTGAATGCTCTAATGGAAATACAATATTACCTTGTAAGTCTCTCCATTTGAATTATTCATCCTTATGAAAGATAAAAGTAAAGTCAGGATTGTATGCATATGCATGAGCCTAGGAAATTTTGGTTTACATTAGTTCATTCTAGTTTTATTTATTGTGAATCCTATCATTACTTTCATTAATATCATTAATAGAAGATTAATTAACCTTATCTATTGAAGCCATGTTGATCGATTTTTACTTAAGTGTGTGTTCAAAAATTGTTATATGTTTTAAAGATAAATCTTTTTAAAATGTTAACACAATGAACTCTTAATAAAATCAACTAGCTAGTGTAGATTGACATCATCTTAGATAATGGTGTCAATGATGAGCAACAAGAGTTCCCAAGGCCCAACCATACAAGGCACAAGTGTACATAAGTGATCAGATCATAATTTGTATATGGGACAATATTGTATACTGGCATGTTAACAATGAGTCTATGATCATTGTCTTCGTACCAAAGTTAGTGAAGCATAAGTGCATAGTTTAACTCATGGTAAGGTATATGATGTGTTGATATTGATTGGCTTTAAGTGTGCTAAAGTAAAACATAATGAAATGAACATAATTTCTATTATCTAATAGACAATGGAAATGTAAAACTAAGTTAGCTTAAAGACAATAGGCATCTATTCTTGGCTTGCTAGACATGTCCTAGCCTAGTATAATCATCACTAGGATTACTAAGCAACTTTGGTAATGAGCAAATCAAGCAAAGCTACTACTGGGTTACTAGACGATCATACATTACACTTGAAACTAGTCATATTTATTCCACCAATACTAATGAACATTGGAAATGTAAATGACATTGTAATTGTAAATAAAAATAGAAAAATAAATTGCATAGAAATGTAAATCTAATCTAAGTGAAATGTTGTAGTGGTTTAAAACAATCTTGATCTTTATTGCCAAACATGGAATGTGTCTAGGTATACTCTACTTGAATAAAGATGTTAAATAACTATTAATCACCACACTGTGAACACTTAAGAGTTTAGTTACATGGTAAACTAGAAGGTGAGTTTGATACAATGGTAAGCTTGTATTTATAGGCATGGCCATGGCCTACTACATTGCATCTATGACATCATATCTTGAGCTATGGTACCATATCTACGACATTGTAGATATGATGTTGTAGTTCTTTACAAAAAAATTCAATTTATCACATACGCACTAAGGGAAAAGCATACAAACATCTTTAGTATGTATTTATTGTTGTTGCCAACACATGTATGCTCTTGCCCATACACATGCCTATGGCATAGAACATGTATGCACCAAAAAAAAATTGTAGAAAAAATTCTAACTCTTTCTATGGAAAGAAAAATTTGAAAAATCAAAATACTTAACATTTGAGGCTAGAAACTTGAACTTGCAACCTCTATTTTAGAGTTTCAAAATTTACACCACTAGTTTACTCACCCTAGTTGTTATCAAATTTGTTTTTAAAATTATTTATGAGGGACACATAAGCATGGTAGATGATGACCATTAAATATGCATGCGCTTGTAGTGTTTCATTAAATATGTACTAAGGAAGTTTTTATGCTCCTCCAGGCAGTAAGGGCCACACAAGTATAGAATAAAACACAAAGTCTATACATGATTTCACACAGGAAACATGTTTCTCAAATATAGCATGCTTAAGTGTCAACCCCTCTTGAACCAAGCTATAATGTTCCCTTAAATGCAAGAGCATGTAATGTCTGTATGTGAGAATCCATAATATGTGTTAGGATGGCTTTTTTGGCTGTGTTTTTTAACATATGCCTACTTTCCTTTTTTTAAAAAAGAGCCAAAAAAAAATGCATGTATTAATAGAATACGATTTGAAATACAATTAGATTATTCTTGGGATCATAACAATAAACCAAGATGATAAGATCTAATTTATAATGAGAAGCTTAAAAATAAAATAACTGCCTTATTTATTTTATGTAATGTTTTGTGTTTTGCCTCTAAATACTATATTTTTTTAAAGAAAGAATATTTAAGCACATGGACCAATGTTTCTCAAAAATCAAGTTTGTTTTAGTAACAGATAGTATACATGTTTTAATTTGAGCCAACTAACATTAATTGTGTGGTAAATTGTAACTATTCTTCTGTTGGCAAATTCTAACTATTCTTGGTTTGTTCTCATACAGATTTTCAAGAGATACATTGAGATGGAGCTACAACTGGGAAACATTGAGAAATGCAGAATACTTTATAAAAAAATATATAGGATGGATGCCTGCCAATTGTTATGCATGGATAAAATTTGCAGAGTTAGAGAGGTCACTAGGAGAGACTGGACGGGCACGTTCAATATTTCAATTAGCAGTAATACAACGTGTCCTTTATCTACCAGAAAACTGTGGAAGGTGAGTTGATAAGTTATTTTGATATCAGTTTTTAATCACATATCATGACTAGTTTGGTTCACTTAATCTTGCTTTCTGCATTAAATTTTCAGGTTTGAAGAACACTATGATTACACATTTCCTGACGATGCAGCAGGACCGACCCTTAAATTATTGGAGGATGCTTATAAGTGGAAGAAACAAAAGGTTAACACTAGTGATGACTGAGGCCGCCACTGGTGCCTATTATTTGCAAGCCCTTTGAGTTTTATGCATGTTTGACCTTGTATTATAGAGTGCCTATTGTTATGTAAAGCATATTGATACATGATAACATGAGAATATAGGCAATCAATTTTTTGGTGGTTGTCAATGACAATGTATGACTGTTGAGTTTCATGGATGGTTGACCTTTACTCATCTTTGTATTATAGAATGTCTCTTGCTAACCAATGTTATTGCAGTAACTTAGAAAATTAGGGCAATTGTTTTTTGTTTCTTTGGGATGTGCAAGGGAAACGAGGTATAGTTACTAAGATTTCGATATGCAATTTGTAAGAATATTTGAATTACACAATTTGTACAGAGACTGCAAGTCTTTCTACAATTTTCTTGAAATTGAGTGGAAGCTGCCAAGTTGGAAACATTTTTTATTTAAAGTTACAAGGGTGTAAATCATTGCCATGCCAAGGTTCTCATTCGCCTGCAAATCATTCTCATCTAAAATATTTGAATCCAATATCAAACATAAAATTTAAGGAGCATCCAGAAAAAATAATAAGCAAATATTAGATGATCACCAAGCAAATACATTACATCAATTTAATTGTTCAATGTATTAAAACTAACGTACAAAGTAGCATTGGGTTCATCCAAGATATCAAACTGTATGTATGCTAAATATACGTGTACTCAATTTAACAAATCATACAATGCTTTCATCATCACATTGAGTAGCATTCTTCTCACTATTCAACTTTGCCTAAGGCTAGATTTTCTAGGAAGCAATAACTGAAAAGAAAAATTATAGTTCTGACTGTATGCATTTATTGAAATATCACCCACATTAGAGAGGGTTCACTAAATAAATTGCAAGTTGGCCGTGTACATTGTGTCCTAAGATCTAAATTAGATCCAATCATTTATAGCAAGTCATCTCAGAAGTTATAATATTTAATGAGATATTTACTACATATTGTTTATTGGGACATAATTCCAAATACAAGGACTTAATGGTTAAGTCCATAGAGCGCGCCCTTGGTTGGGCTTGAACCAGGTGAGCCCTGATTGGCTCGCAGAGTAAAGTGGCTGTGATCCTCAATGGTCCTCCCACACAACCCTACCTGTTCCCAATAGTGCCTCGAGTAGTGGTTTTGTTGCCACCTTGCCTCCCCCTAACACAGACTACATTAATGATACAGATATCCTGGAATCAACTGCTACAACCTGATTCTGATTTGGTGATGGGAATTTTGTTTGGGCTTTTTCATTATGACAGTTGCTGGGCCTGTTCAGAGATAACCCAAGATATCAAATCTACTACCAATATCATGAGATGCCTTTTATCCGCAACTTAGATAGTTAGCAAAGAATGCTGAAAAGGTGTGACATATACAAATGAATGCATCATATCACATGATTCAAGAACCATTCATAAAAGTGATGGGTAGAAGGATATATGGCACACGGAACACAATGACATAATGGGGAAGTACACATATATATACAAGGATACAACCTGAAAACCCCATAAGAGAGATGTCCTGAACAAAGGAGAGGCTGATGAAGATGAGAAAACATGACAGAATATTGAAGAGTCAGACAGAGATCAATTCATGAATTGACAGAGAAAGAGAGATTAGTCTGTGGAAGGAATGTATGAAGGAAGGTTAATTTGTGAGAAGCATGTATCATAAAAGAACAACCCGGGTAGAGAAGACAGGGCAAGGAAGATGATGAACAATCCATGTGAAGCATGGAAACAGGAAAAAAAAAAAAAAGAGACATCTGACCAAAAGACCGACAGCTGCAACATGTTTAATTGAATCAAAACAAATGGATGTTCATAATAACAATCTAACCTATGGGGCTGAAATGAAGAGTTCTCAGCTAAAGAATTGATGAAAAACAAAAAGAACTCACATAAAACTTTAATAACATGGATTAAACCTGATGTGACAATAGGGAGTAAACCCAATTCATCTGCACATAATGCATGAAATCAATGTGGTATTATCAAATCCTATGGAAAAACAAAAATACAATTCTAGTAGGAATAAATCTTACATCCTCGTAACCAATCAATCCACCTAGTGTTAGAGTGGTTCTATAAAATTGTGTTAAAAAAAAACAAGTATGATAGAATAAAGAAGTAGTTGCAACTGTATAGATGACTGTAATAGGGAAAAGAAACTACCATAATTGTAACAACATTTCCCTGACGTTGTTCGACACCCCAAGAAATTCACTAAGATCCAATGGATCTGGGGCAGAAGACTTGGGGAATACGCCTCAAGCAAGCAAGCAACTCAAGAGTGAGTGCAAGCAGAAACACAACTTCTTAATATATATGGCAATGCACGTCACAGTGGATAACCAACTCCAAAATGAGGACTAGGCAAACAAGCACACAAACAACCTTGTAGATAGCATCGGTGGGAGGGGAAATGATGCACCTACAAGGGATTGTGCCTCACCCCAGACCACTCACAATCTAGTACAAGGTGAGGCATGGCACCACACCAAAACTATCTAGTCTTGGCTGCCTACGTATCTACGACCGCCGTAGAATCAGGGACATGTAGTTCTCCATAGTGAGGGTAGAATGAAGAGGACTTAAGAGAGAGTTACAACAGGAGGGTGTCCTGTTGCTAGCTTGGTACCACCAAGCCAGGATGGATTTTCTAACATTTGAGTCACCCGAGGGCGCCTCAAAGTGTTCCATGGCCCCCAAACCATGGGGAGAGCCTAGGAGAACCACCACCCTGGGACATCTCTCACAATCCTCCCCCGCACAAAGAAGTGACGTCCTCCGAGTGGAGCCTAGGATAGCTTCAAGAGTACACTTCAAGTATGGGTTTGGAATTCTGTCAACTCTAGGGATCCATCAACTCATTTGACACTAGGCTTGAAGGAAGGTACCAACCCCAACACCTGATACGTCCTTCCATCCAATGTCTTGCATGAAACACAAGGGGCACTTGGAGGAAGCCCAAAGACTTCCCTACTCTGTAACAAGCGGGAGTAGTCCAACCTAAAGGGCCAACGTCTCTAAGGCATCCCCTAGATCCATCCCTTCNTCAAGAGTAGTCCAACCCAAAGGGCCAACGTCTCTAAGGCATCCCCTAGATCCATCCCTTCTTAGGTCTAGAGACATATCTTCTTGCGTAGACCCATACCTATACAAGAAGATAGCTCCTCTTCCGCAAGTCCCACCGAGTTCCTTTGTGAATGGCATCTCAGCAGCCATCAATTTTTTTTTGAGGGCTCACCAAGACCACTACCCATGGTGAGGGACTTGGGAACATCAAACTGAGAGGGAGGACATTCTCCAAAAGAGCCATGTCTCCGCAAGCAACTCATGCCTACCAAAACTCCATGTTCTGCTACTCGCATCTAGACCCATGGGGTCTCACCAATGCAACCATCTAAGCACTAATTCCACGTGCATCTGTACCATGTGCATTTTTTTTCATCATGCTTGTTCAAGCTGGTATGAAGGGAGTCAAGCATGTTCTCCCTTCCAAACAAGGTACAAGGGCAGATCTTTTGAGCTTGACCTTGTCGTCTGCAGACACTAGCATTGCATACCTCAATTCATCATCCCACAGTATTCCATTACAACAACAAAAGAGAAGATCCAAAATCTATTTGGAAACTTCTCCAAGAGGCTATCAAACAACAAGCCCAAACTATCATCAACAAATTTTGTGATTGTCCAACATTGAGAATGCCTGCATAAATGTTAGAACAAGTGGAGGATCTGTTGGGCAGTCAACCCCATGACAATCCTCCCTACACACGTCTAATGTCAACTGTAAGCACATCCTCGAATGCAACCATAATATCCTGCTCAGGGAGAAGGATCAACTGCACTTGCAACATACATGCTATCCTTCCCACTCCAAGTTATGGGACAAGAACCATTTTTTGAACACTAGGTCCGGGAAAGAATATAGAGTCACCTCTGAGAGCAACCAGATCATGAATTCTCCAAGGAACATCAAGGTTCCTAGAATTTGAATTTCCACACCGTATCAAGAACAACTGCTAGTCTCGTGATCAACACCTTTTCTTATATTTTTGCACTTGAAGGAAGGATCCTCTTTGGGAGGTTTCTTCCATAGGTAAGTATAGCAGCCTAGCTACACCTTACCCATAATACATGCCCAAGTAGTTCACATAGCCAATAGAACCATATTGTCAAACTATCACTAGCTGAGGGAAGACATGGGTTCACAAGTCTTACCCAAATTTGATTTCACCTTGAGAACAACTCGAGATGCCAAGGAGTTCATCCCTTTAAAATTTTATCAGGAGGGATTCCTATTTCATCTTGGGAGATCTAGATTTTTGTTTCATACATCCTAGTCAAGCTCGTTAACATCAATTGTGGAGGACAAGGCTGCACCACTACCTATTATCATTCAACCCAAACGATAGACACAAGTCAACAACAACATTTTGCCCATAGGAGGACTGGGTCCTCAAGAGAGTTTTACAAGGAATGGGCTTCACCAACATCAGTTACAACTCAAAACACTACATGATTCATCCCCGAAGGATTTACAATAAGGATGGTCTACCAGAGAACCCCAACAAGTCCCTTTGGAGCCCCCAAAACAAAGAGAGTACATAAGATCATGCCTTGCTTACAAGAAGAGCAATATGTACCTTTAATTTACATCAACACCACTGCCTCACATAGGAGGTTTCATGAATTTCACCAAGGTAACAACATTCTATCTCTACGAACAAGCCCCACGAGTTCACGAACATGGGACCACTGCTAGGAACAAGTCCCAAACATCAACTACTTCTAGGTCCCAACTAGAGAACAACTGTCTTGATACCGCCTATCCTAACATTTCAGGAACCAAAGAGGGCATCCATTGGAATGGAGGATAACCCCTCATAGGACTAGAGATTCGCCAAGTAATGTGGTGCCCAACCCTGTTGTTCCACTAGGAAGGTTAAGACCTAACATACATTTACAATACATCAGTGACATGGGACTTTACATTAGGGAGGGATAGTGTGATACATCAGTGTACATAAGGAATAGAGTACACAAGGAAATTTGGCAAGACACCATAGCCTGTTAGGCACAATGAGTCCCTTGTCATGGAATCACACCTTAGACCATGAAAGCACCGATAAGTCCCAAGCCATGAGAGCACATCATAGCCCTCCAAAGCACCAAAAGCAATCGGTCACGAGAGCCCACCAACATGCACAAATCATTAGAAGCCCCCAATCATGAGAGCATAGGCTCAAGTGTTTTGAGCACATTCAAGCCCACCAAGCAAGGCCACCAAGAGAAGTCACAATTTCTGTATTTGTAACATCATTTATTCAAGGATGGACCACCATCCCAACATTTGCACAATTGCTCCAAGATCACATCCAACATGGAAGAGCGAGTCTAGGTGCCAATACCCAGAACTCAACTCTACTCCACAGCTAGACATCACAACATCACATTGATTTGAATTTCAGTTTGCCATTGTAATTCACATGACCACAGTGAACCACCCACTATCAAGATCAAGCACATCGAACCAATTTGTTTGTATTTCAGGCTACATACCACCATCGATCATCTGTGGACAAGATCTTTGCCAGTCCAAGAACACAAGAGAAAGTGTTCCCAAGATTTGTCCTATCTCAAGGACGTTCACCAAAGCACACACCATCCAGGCATGCCAACATCACCAAGAACACATGGCACTAGTTCAAGAGCACAATGGGCAAGGACATGCCCTAGTTTGTTTGTTATAACACTGTATTGCAACTAAAGAATTTCCCATGAGGTTTTCAGTAGAATTATACATCAAGGCACAAAGGCCGTTTACAACATATAGCAAGGGTGCTTCAAAACAAGCACCAGCTAAACACCATACATCAAGCTTGGCCTTGTCACAGGGTGTGGCATAGGCCTACAACAAGGAGACAACTGAGTCACATAGGGCAATACATCTAGCACTTTTGAGTGCATACTATTGAATTGAAAATATCACAAGGATATATTTCACACACTTGAGGATAGGAATACATTTTAATGGGAACATACATGGTATTTGGGAATGCTACCCAAGCCTAGAAGGCTATAGGACGAACTACCCAAGCCCATCCTAGGCTGAAGGATTTAGGCCACCAAGAGCATACCATGAAAGAACCATGCTATTATGAGAAAAACCTATCTCTATCACGAAGCATAAACGATCATCTGTCACACTGCACCACTGTCTCAAAACGTACATGATCGACTATCGCACTGAACCCACTACACAACTACCATCAAACGAAAATGATTCGGGACATGAACGCAATGATCAAATAATGGAACATGCCAACTGAGTATCCACCACCTACCAAAGTGGGACCTCAATGCATTGGCCACTCCTGGGCCATTAGTATCTGGCATGGCCAAGGATACCATTTCATGCCATCTACTAGCCCAATATTTGTAGGGTCCAGGATAGATCACCATCCTCTATTAGTGCTCACCCAACAAAGAGAGGCAAAAAAATCATTATGTACCTGCTGATTCATCACAACCAAGGCACTGATAAATTTGCAACCCAATGTTGGGATTCTGAGACCAAATAATCAGTTCNTTGATAAATTTGCAACCCAATGTTGGGATTCTGAGACCAAATAATCAGTTCATGAAGGTCTCA
>MNCI01003473.1:669457-683697 GCA_015680685.1 Gnetum montanum
TCTTCCCCATAGACATAGTGCTCATAGAATCAACTGAGGTCACCACTGGCTGCATCTTTGTACCTGTGCTACCTACAAACACTGAGACAAAAGCTTAGAAACATAGAAGTTAGCAAGAACATGATCAGCACATTAGCCTCATACACAACCATCAAGCATGATCATATAACAGAGTAAGATCACTCTTGAACATCATAAAAAGCAAGACCTCAACAACATGCATAGAGATCAATCATGCAAAACATTGATGGATCAATTAGATACACTCAAACAAATGATTTCATCATGAGGCGCACCCAGAGAGAGCTAGCACACTTTCAGAATTCCAAGATTCATATACAATAATCATTCCCAGCCACTAACATTGGTTTCAACCAAGATCAAAATCTCAACACAATCATAAGAGACATGGGCAATAGAGAATCGTCATCTCAACTAAAATATAAGGTGGAAGACCGAGGTCTAGCCAACAACAAATCTGCATAAAACCAATTCTCGCAACAATGAGCAACATCATGGAGGATTTGTCCACAAGAAAGACTCTCATCAAAAGAGATGTGGTCTCAACAAGAACCTATAATAGGATGATCCACACTAGTAGTCTTCGAATCAAAGTGACCAAGAAATATCACCAATCAAAAGAGTGATGCCACAAACCCAAGGGCAACACAACCAACTCAAACAAGGGAGCACAACTTGTAAAGATTAGCAACAAGGGCAATCATGCCTCACACACAAGAAGTTGTCAAATAAGACAACAAACATTTGGCTTTGGGATGACACAAATGGCATCAAAATGCATCCTCAATGTTCCAAACAATAAGTCATCATACCGCATAGAACACCAAGCCTTGCGTTACGAACGATAGACATGACGAAGATAACATGCATGTAGAATTTGAAAGTGCAACCAAGAAGACATGCATACACAAATAGACAAACATACAATTGCAAGCACGAACGCACAAAGTCTACTAGCAACAGTGTTAATCCACCTAGAACAAGGCTCACCAAAAGCACATGTTCAACGGCCCTCCATCCTGAGGTACCTAGGACCCATCTTGTCCCAATTTGTGTTTTCCCATACTCATTGTATCCAGGGTGAGTGGGAGTGCAAGGATATCCTATCCTGCACAATTCAACAAATGCCATCTCGAAACATGTCATCTGGGTGGAAACCGAAGCAGAGACTCAATCCGATTCATCCTAGATGAATACTGGAGACCAGAGATGAGAGCTCCTTGAGCAACAAAATTCTTGAGTTGCCAATAGAACTCCTCTCTACCATATCACATACAATCACAACTAGTCCAACCACAAGTAAACAAGTGGAGGACATCACCACAACGCAACCATTTACATCCTCAAGGAGAGCAACATACATCAGTTGCTCACAATTTAACATTTGTCCCCTCATGAAGAGCATAAAAACATTGTCATAAGGAAACTCTTCAACGAATACATAAGGATATGATCCTAGATCACCTAGGTATCAATTTGAAGGGACCATTAATCGAACAACCTCAATAGAGTAACACAACCAAAGAGCACATGCATATCACAACACAATTTCAAAAATGCTCTAATACCATTTGTAACAACGTTGCCCTGACGTTGTCCGGCACCCCAAGGAATTCACTAAGATCCAATGGATTTGGAGTAGAAGACCTGGGGAATACGTCTCAAGCAAGCAAGCAACTCAAGAGTGAGTGCAAGCAGAAACAAAACTTCTTAACATATATGGTAACGCACCTCATGGTGGATAACCAACTCCAAAACGAGGACCAGGAAAACAAGCACACAAACAACCTTGTAGATAGCATCGGTGGGAGGGGAAATGATGCACCTAAAAGGGATGGTGGCTCACCCCCAGACCACTCACGATCTAGTACAAGGTGAGGCGTGGCACCACACCAAAACTATCCAGTCTTGGCTGCCTACATATCTATGATTGCTGTAGAATCAAGGCCATGTAGTTCTCCACGATGAGGGTAGAATGAAGAGGATTTAAGAGAGAGTTACAATAGGAGGGTGTCTTGTTTCTAGCTTGGTGCCACCAAGCCGAGATGGATTTTCTAACACTTGAGTCACTCGAGGGTGCCTCAAAGTGTTCCATGGCCCCCGAACCATGGGGAGAGCCCAGGAGAACCACCACCTTGGGACATCTCTCACAATAATGGTCTCAGAAAAAGATAAAACTGGGAAATGAGAAGATAGCCAATGTGCCAAGGCATAATAGGAAGGAAAACAAAAGTTTGTCCAAAGGAGTCTAAAGATTGCAAAAGCTAGAACTAGTCAGAATGAAAGTAGTTTTAAAAAAAGTTGTCAGAAGCTGTAAATAAGGTGAACATTATTCTGCAAAAGTAGATGAAGATTCAACGTAGGAGAGGATTCAAATTGATGTAGGAGACACACTAAAAAGCACAACCAGTATGATAATGTTGATGTAAGACATTCGTAATAAACAATAAAAGCTCAAGGGTTTGAAAAAGTAAAGGTTGAGATGCAGATGACAGGAGTATGCACACATATACTCAACTGAAGAAGAGAGTTCACCCAACAATGGCTCTTAGAAAATCATTAGGGGAACTGAAACAATAAGAATACAAACAAAAGGAATCAATATGAAAGGAAGAGGAACAATTACGTTCCATCTCTGTATTTCTTGTACTTCCTAGCCTTGTACCACCTCTACTGTAAAAGAGTCATCACCCAGAGGCTCAATGGTTGTCCTACCAAGCAAGGTCATTAGAAGAGCTAATACATAAACAACCACACCTCTTTTTGTGTGGCTACACCCAATTTTGAACCTAAGGCTTACAACTTGAGAAACAAACACCTTACCATCATTCCACTTCCACTATATATTGAAACTCAAATGGAATTTTTACTTATGTCCATTGAGACTCCTTGGATCTGTTGGACCAGTTTCACAATTCTTTTTATTTAAATTTTAAAAAATCTATAAATCAGTACTCTGCCCACTGAAATTGAACCTATGACCTAGGGTTACTAAGCCAAGACTTTTACTTGTCACCACTAAGCTAACAACTCATTGTTTCCTATACAAGTGTCCTGAATGAAACCCCAAACATTCCATTTAATAAAAGTATGACAAATGTGCCTATACTTGTAATAAATGGATAAATGGTGTATATATCTAAAATCATATTTAATATTAGAAATATCCAATAAATAGCACAAAAATTGAGCCTTAACCCTAAGAAAGACATTAGTTCAACGGCAAATATTGTAACCAGGAAGAACTGATTAAGTGTAAAAACCATTTTCTTCTCAACAAAAGAAGAAGCTTGTCATTTCAAATTGACAATATTTATCAAGAATTAGGTGTTTGTAATTTGTATCATCCCACCAAAATATTGGATAAGATGGGGAGACAAGGTTTGAGTATGTGAAAGCCATCAAGGAAGAATTCTGCAAAGACACTGCCCAATCCTATGGTTGTATCAACCATAGATATGAGTTTCCAATATTCTATGTATATCAGAATGGCAAAATTACAATTCATCACAAAGACAAAGATTTCTCCTTCAAACTGTGAGAAAAAGTAACCAGGTATGTTTTCAAAGACACCAACAATATCAATCCCATGTTTAGTACAAAATCAATTTCCAGAACAGGTTAACAATCAGTGGTTATAACCCCGCTGTATTGGATGAGAAGAAAACACAGATAGAGTTTATCAATTACTATTGTTCGGTTTTGAGTTTTAAAATTAAAGAGGAGCACAATATTGAGCCAAATTGGGGCTGCATGTCCATGTGTAAAGTTTTCACAAACATTCATTAAATTTAAAACTTAAAACCCCACAATAGTAATTGCTGAAAATTTTCACTAAATTATCATCATCATCATCCTAAAAATTTCAGTAGATAGAAAAGGAAATCCAAATAAATAATTACCAATTGAAAAGTTAATGATACAGTGAGAACTCAGATTCAGCTTTTATAGTAGTTGTTTTGATTAGTATCTACCAAACCAAATTAAATTTTCAAATTGCATATAATATTATACCATTGAAAGCTGGCTCAACAAAGCACAAAGCCCACTAAAATTGTAAACCCATAAATTAAAACCCAGTTCGGTTCTTTATTGTGTTGGTCTCTATATCTAGAGCCCAAAAATAATTGATAAAAACTTCACCATCTAAAAAGAAGAAATGGAGATAACTGGTTGAAAATATTTCTGTAAAATTTTAATTTTTGCCTCTCAAGTTAAGAGTTCTAATGGCTCTTGACTGTGCATATATATATTTTGCTAGAGTAAGCAAACCTTGTTCTCTTTGTGCTTCAAATGCACATGTATTTTTCCTGCTGGTCAAATACACTCTTGTTCTATCTGTTCGTCAAATTTGTGCATTCTCTGCTAGCCTTAGGATCCTAAGGTTGATAATTGGTGTTTTCTAGTTATTTGTCAGAGTCTTGTTCACAACGTAATGACACGGACGACCTGCAGATGGTTTGACAAAAGTTTTGCAAATTGTTTGGAATTGGGATATTTTCTGGATGTACATTTGAAATTTGTTTGAAATTTCTAGATTTTAAATGCATATGACATGGCATTGCATGATGGATATGATGCCAATGATGCCATGCTTTCATGTTCACATGCTTCCACTGGAAAAAGATCACAAAGAACAAATTCATGTCTGGAGTTCAAGTGCTTTGATGAGCTAGCAAGGCATTCCGTATGCTCTTCCCCAAACTAAAAGGCAAATCAGACAAAATGGAAGATACATTTACTCATCAGTAATGATAGAATGATTGTCTGGAGCTCATCAAGAAAAAAAGGTCTGGATATGCAGAAAACACATTTAAGAATCACACGGGGAAATCTCCACATAAATTAAAACTCCACATAAGGTGCGTAGGCTAGTAAACTGTGAACTACAAAACAAAGAAGCATAAGAAAATGGGTGGAATCAAACTCAAAAAAATGATCAAGGAGGTGCCCAATGCCAAACAAACCAACAGGGCCAAATCTAATTAATAATTATTATGTCCTAGAAGTGTAGGAGAACAGGGACCCCTATAAAAGGAAATATTATTATTATGTCCTACCAGATTTTGTAGAAAAATCCCAAACAAAAAAATTTCTTTTTTAGTTGCAGGAAACAAGGCTATATAAATGGATGAAGTTGGATGAGTTAGCTGGAGGAGCCGGCATTCCTCTTGGGTGGCTGCAAGAGGCCAAAGGGGTGGTCTTTCCATACAGAGTAAAAGGAAAGTTTGAAGCAATGGAAGAAAATCTGTGCTATATTACCATCAAGGTAGAGGAGGAAGAAATGCACACTATCAACTTTTATAGTCCTGAATCAGCAGGTGAACATTTTAGATGATTGGAAATAGCTGATATAGAAAAAGATATAGCAGAAAGTGGATTATCATAGGGGATTTCAACCAATGCTTGCGTAGATGGAAACAAGTTGAAATGAAGGTAATGCACAAAGATTGGAAAAGTTCATGGGCAAGTACCAGCTCTTAAATAATGCAAAACTAATGCTACAAAACACGCCAGGGATGTTATATACCCTGAGGAAAGATGATACTCACAGGCCAAGGACCCTGTTTTCTTATGGAATCGGCTGACTGGATAGGAATCACCAGAGTGGCTCAAGCATGACTAAGAGGTGGACATGAAAGCCCCTTTGAATCACTTCTTGTGATCCGTGTATAGAGCTGTAGATTAATTTACTTTTAATAAAGCAACAACCCTTTTTTCCCTAATAATAATAATAATAATAATAATAATGCAGCAAAGCTCAAAAATTAAACTTCTAAGCTAGAAATCTCATCAGTGATACTCATCATGATTTTTTTAAACTTAAATGCATACTCGAATGGAGCGAAAAGCTTACCTCATTGTTAGGCTTCTCCTTTAATTGTTTTAAGTCTTCATTTTTCATTCCTTGCAGGCTAGAAATCAGATGTGAAAAAGCATAAACATTAGAAATATTTATTAATAATTTTTATTTAGAAAACTAACCTTATAAATGTTTGAAGTTTTATAAATTCACACAACGATTATCTTTAACAATAAGTGATGAATTAGTGGATAATGCAAGATGCGAATACCTTTTTAGAATTAAAAGTGGTGGTTCATCAGGACAGTTTTGTGTGTGAGAAAACGTCAATGCAACATGAACTGAAACAGATTACCACTAATTATTAATTTTTAGAACTCCACGTGGGCTTCACCACCATAGTTCTAATGCTAGGCCTAAAAATTTTCATCTAGTGAATAACCAATAGGTTTCCTACCTGGTGTATCTGTCGGTCCATCTTCATCATCATCTTTTTGAAACAACAAAACATGAAATTGTGAAAAAGAGTGTTTGAACATGAAGTCAATCAAAGCATAAACATAATATGTTTGACACTCGTTAGCAAGTATTCATTAAAATAAAAATGTACCAATACTATTTTTATCGGACTACTCTACCTCTTGAATCAATAATAGAAGTCATCACTTTCATGTTAATACTTACAAACCTGGGGGACATAATAATCCGAAAGCATTGACTAGTTGTGTCCAGCCCACTCTCATTACAGTCCACTTTTGCAATATCAACTGAAAGGGGTATTTTAGAACAGTTTGGGAACGAAACAAGAGCCCAATTGAAGCTACAAAAGCATAGAAGGATGGCAAAAACATGGAAGAGGGTTTCAAGTTCATTGGGAGAGGAGTTGGATATGTAAATAATGCCAAAAGAAAGCAAAACTGGACATTTTAGAAGGTAGAGTGACAAGATCGATTGCGAAAATGACCAAGGGATAGGAAGTTTGACTTAAAAAGACCAAGGTATATGCAAGTGGATCCTCCCCAAAGCAAGTTCTTACCAATAATGCCCTTGCATGCTCTCATCCCAAGGAATCCATAGGCACCAAGGATGATTAATGGTCACTAGAAGTTAAAAGTCAAATCCATGTGACAAATCATGAGAGGATTATGACACATGCCATAATAGACATAACAATTGACCATGATAGGAGGTAGTGAGGTGGTCGATGATGAGGTTAGAATGATGGGAGAGAGAGATTGGTAAGAGATTCTCATCTAGGTCACATGAGGTCCTTGTGGAATTGGTGATTAAGATGATTTGATACTATCCTATCCTTGAGACCAAGTCCATCTATGTGCAGTGACTTTGCATTGTCATATTCAGATTCTTCGACAATGAAGAGTTCATGACAATTCCCTAAGGACAACTACCACTCCAAGAAAAGAAGAAAAGAGAGGCAAGAAGATAGGAAGGGCCTTAGTTAGATGGGTATGCCTTTCTAGTCTCATAACTAGAGCTTGTAGCTCATTATTATGTCTAAGGGACGTGCTTTGAATTCCCATGTTGTTTGTGCATTTTTTTTCATGGGAACCACACCATGCAAAGACATGCTTGTCAATAGTAGAAGTGGTGAGAGACCAATGGAGAGAAATCATAAAACTCAAGAAAGTAGTTGGAAAAAAAGATGACAGTTCCCCTTGAAGTCAGACCCTTGTCCATTCCCACTTGGTCCGTTCCAAGTCCATTAAGTAACAAGATCATTGATTACTTTAAGTTTTAATTATGGAAGGACATCATGTTTCTACTATGAAAAGCCTCATAGAGTTAGGTGGAATGGATGAATGTTGTAGACTCATGCTTGATATCATTAGAAAATTAATAATCCATTAATTAAGGACATAATCCCAAGATGAAATTGGGTCATTTACCAATCAATTGTAACATTAAATATTGCACTAATTAACTTTTAGTAGTAGTAGTAGTTATGGAAAAAATTCAAGATTTTGTATGAACAAAACAAAACAACACAAACAAAATAAAAGATATAAAAGAAGTTGTAAAATATTCAAGAAAATGGATAACATATGAAGAATGGTGTAAAACAAAAGTTAAAAAATTGGATAGCCTTCACAGAATATTAACATGAGTGGCCATCTTCCCCATGACTATGTTGAAAGAAGGAGATCCTAAAAATAGAATGTGCTTGTCCATCCATTAAGGTGTTCATGTCAATGGTTATCCTAGGTTTTAGGAAATGCTTTAGTTATTAAGTGTCAACTAACAACCATTTTTTTGGGCTTGAAGGATGGTAAATTGTCATGGCACTAGAAAGAAAAGTTGTATGTATGATGTAAGATCCTTCCCATAGCATTTGAAACTTGGTGCTTTATGGTACATGCATGGAGTTCCAGTAAATAACCTTATCACTTGGTTGGAATTTAACTCTTCTTATTTTTATGTCATGACATTGTTTGGCATGTCCCTTGTGCACTTCATTCATTGATAGGGCTACCTGTCAATTTTTGTCTAGCACATTTATGTCATAAGATGTTTCTTTTGTGCTAGACTTAGATTAAGGTCAAGCTCATAGGCTGTTGATAATGTATGGAGTTCAACTTGAATTGGAAGACTCCCACAAATAACAAAAATGATGAGTGTCCTTGAAGATTGCTGACCAATAGTATCCTACCATGAGGATTTTTATGGCTATCCTCCTTTTCACATAGTGACCCCCACAAGGATCCTTATAAGCATCCTAGAGGATTTGTAGTTGATCAGCATTAGACACACACCATTGTACCAAGCCATTGGTACAAACCTTATAAAAGTGACCTCTTATCTTCATGTAATGCTTGACTTGATGAAGAAACTATTGTTTTGTCTCGTTGAGCAATTCTTGAGGAATCTCCTAAGTAAGTAGGTAGGAGAGGAATTCCATGTACTAAATAGGACCTTCAGGACTTTGAACTTCAATAGCTTTTACGAAGAGGAGTTTATTTGGAAATTGATCAGATAAAGGTCCTTCATCCTCTTCACTGTTCCATGGCAATTGAGATAAGTGATCAACAACCACATTCTTAGTTTTATTTTCTATCCACCATTATGAGATTGAACTCGTGTAGAATTACTAGCCATTATATGACATGGGGGCTTACCATTAGTTTATGCATGAGGAACCTAATGGCATTATGATCCATGTGCACAAAGATATGATATTCAAGCACATAGTGCCTAAATTGCTCTAATGCATACACCACCACCATGAGCTCCTTCTCCATGGTAATGTAGTTTAGTTGTTCCCCCCACAATGCTTTTGCTTATATAATAGATGTAATAAGGATGCTTTTGATCATCCAATTATGTAAGCATAGCCCTCGAGGCATAATTGGATGTATCCATCATGATGTGAAAGAGTCTGGACTAATCAGAAGCATGTAGAATGAAAGTTTTTATGAGCTTTTACTTTAACTACTAGAATGCTAACTTGCATTCCTTGATCTAGTTGAAGGGTGTATTCTTCTTTATCAACTTAATTAACAGCTTAGTAATTTTTGAGAAGTTCTTAATGAAGCGTTGATAATAACCAGTATGTCCAAGAAATAATCTTACATCTTTCACTCTTTTAGGTTTTTTGGTAATTTCTTGGATGACCCATACCTTTTTCAAGTCCACCTTGATTCATTTCATTGAAATTTAGTGCCCCAACACTATGTCTTCTTGAACCATCAACTAACTTTTCTGCCAGTTGAGCTTCAAGTTAGTCTCCATGCATCATTGAAGCACTTAAGATGGTCCAAGGCTTGCTTAAATGTGGTATAATAGTGATGAGAAAAGAGGTACCCCTACGCCCAACCATACGAATCATGAAGCATTCACGCATGACTCAATCAAATTCCATGGACTTCCCTTTAGGAATTCAATCTAGCCTTAAGGTTAATCGTTGTCCTCTCAATTACACTTGCGATGCATGTTGGTATGGTTAAGTGTAATTGAGGCATCCAATTTTTATCATTTTGTATTTTATATTGCAAGTGCTCAAAATTTAGATAAAGAGAAATTTGATTAACTAATCTAAATAACTAACTAACTAATCATTTAACTAATCCTAACATAAGCATCTGTTTCCACTTTCTGTACATGTCCTAAACCCACATATCCACTGCTGGGTAACCAAATGTTATGCTATTGGACATACCAAGCGATAATGTTGCTAGGCTTATCAAGTGAATATGTGTTATGCTTGAAGTGGTTGTACTTATGTATTTAATCTATCTAGCTTAATAATTCTCATTAACTTAATTTTTGGGAAATAATTGTGAAATAATTTAAAATAATTAACAAATAATTTTAAACATTGAATGCATAAATGAAAGAGCTAATCTATCCAAAGTGCTGCAAGGTTTATCAGAAAACTCATCTTTATTTTCACACACATTGTCGTGCTCAAGTACAACAATGCTTGAATAAAGATTCGTACACTCAATGACTCCCATTGCAGGCACTCAGGGAAAAAATTCTTACTTTCAAATGGAAAAAATGCAAGAGCTTCGCTACAATTGAAATTTGGACTCCCCATAAATGCAGTGGATAGGTACATATTTATAGGTGATGGACATACATCACATCGATGAGGCATCATCAATATAGGTAAAAATACATCGACAGGGCCTCATAGATAAGGCCTTGTTAATGTGATTGGCTACATCGACAAGGCCTTGTCAACGTAGCCAACCAACAATGACTCATCATACCCCCATGAGTAAATGAAAACTCGTCCTTGAGTTCTTTTACAAAATTAGAAAGGTATGGGATTATTAATTGACTTTTCTTTCAACAAAACAAACTTGATTGGCTTGACAAAAAATGGAGTGCCTGGGTGTTTGGATCAACACATTACAGAAATGGTGGTGTTCAGGACACAAAATTGAACACCGTGACACAATTTTTTAAAAATTAGACAACACGTTCCGCAATGATGTGAAGCTTGTTGAAGAAGATCAAATGGTCCTAGGTGGTGGAGGTTCCTGAGGCTCCAAGGAATATTCACCAGCTTCATGCACTGGTGGTGGTTGAGACTGTGGTTGTTTTGCTATTGCTTCAACTTCAAGTGGGAGGCGGAAAGCATCCAGTAGTGCTTTCATTTTCTCCTCATTACTCCTAGGATCATGCACTATCCACGTAGCTTCCCTAATGTGGGTTGGAATAGGCACCTTCCAAGGACATGGGATCATTGGAAATAACTCCTTGATGTTGACAAACCAAGCAGTGAACTATTTGCGTTCAATGTTAAATGCTCACACTATGTTCTTTAGCTCCTAGTAGTCATTCATCTATCTGGCTAGGTCTTTGGTGATGGATTGTTGATTTGTGAATCATCCTTTGAGGACTTTGAGTTCAACGTTAGCAATCTCAAGATTTTTCTTAGTTGATGAGTCATGAATTTGCTAACAATCGCGATATCACACCCACGATAACGCACCCACGATATCGCACCCATGATATCGCATCCACGATATCACAGTTGACGCGATATCGTGTATGCGATATTGTAGCCTGTCTTCTCATCTATAAATAAGAGGTAGACAGATCTAATAAGTCAATTTTAGAGTCAGTTAGTGTTTAGTGTTTTCATTTCTTTCTCTCAACCCTTTTCCTCTTCGTGTATGTCTGTAGTGTGGTGAATGTAATTGTACAACATTCTTTATTCGAGTGTGATGTACTTGGACATGCACATGATCGGCAATAAAGATCAAGATTACTTCATCATTGCAGCATTCACTTGCTTTAATCATTTAATTAATTGTTATTTACTACTTTCCTAGTTAATCTCTTCTCACCCTTAAACTCATGTTAAAACATGGAATGAGTACAACTTGATTACGAGCACTTAAGTGTGACTACTTGGTAACCCAGTAGCATACCTAGGATCTGCGCTTGGTAATCCCAGTGGTAGTCGTGCATGAAGTCCAAGGTGTGTATGGATAATCAAGGAATGGATGCTCATCACACTTAGGCTAGTTTAGATTCTATCACCCTCTCTCTCCTAGGTTAGTGAATATTACTTTCCATTGCCTTCAGGAGTAGCATTGGATTAGAAACCACATCCTACACCTCACTCTGGACTAAACCATATGTGACAAAGCTAATACTAGTCCAAGTGGGAAGACAACAAACTGCGACCTAAGGCTAACTGTCTAGATGCCACAACTAGTCCGTCTATAGAGTTTGATCGGATTGCACATGTAATGCTCGTATTCGTATGGTTGAGTGTAGGGATACCTTGCCACTCATCATTAGCACCGTTTCCGGGGACGGTACTAGTTATCTAGATTAGTTATATCATACAAGGTCGCTGTATAGGAATTAATGATATATCCTTTAGAAAGAAATAATTATAAAAAGTGACATATAAACTCACACACAATTTCACAACCATGCCTCTCCTACAAGACTACGATAATGCCACACCTAGTAAGGAAATTCATTGGAGAACTGATGAATAATATAACAATGAAGATTGGGGTACACAATCTGAGGTAGGGGTTTCTTACAAACATAAATGAAGGCAACATCATCCCAACGCATGAAATCTTAACTTATCTGATGACGATGAACCGCTACTGGCCACTACAAGCCTAACGCAAATATAAGGGGCTGTTTGAATCTCCCGTAGGCATCGTAAAGAGAGCCATCTACCCAGGCTTGATTTAAACAACTTTCCCAATTTTTCAAGAGGTTATGACTTAGATCCACATCAACATTTACAAGCCTTCTATGATGCCTATATGTGGAACAACATTGACAACGGTTGGCAAAAACTTAAGCTCTTTCTTGTGACANCATGGCCTTAGAAAGATATTATGCACTGTTAAACAACTGTCCAGGCCATGGGTTTTCCGAGGAAAGGCTAGTGTACCATATCATTGATGGGCTATGTAATGAAACAAGAGAGACCTTAGGAATGTATGCCCAAGGCCAACTATACAAACTACGAACCCATCAAGTCCAAGAGCTTATTAAGCGGGTAGCAAAAGAAGAAGGATAAATGGCTAGATGGGAGAGTGTTGAAAAACATCAACGAGACCAAAATCTCAACTTAACAAAGGTCCATAATCATAAAAAGGAGAAATCAACCTATCACTAGGAGAAAGAATAATCTTTTCCAATATAACAACCATTAGAAGAAGTCGAGGCAAAGATCAATAAGATGTTGGAATGGACGTATAAAAAGTGTGGAGAATATATTGATATTATTGAAGATAGAGTTTTGACAAACCGAGAAGTAGGAAGGAACATTAGACATTCGAAAAGAAAGGATGAAGGAAATAAGAGCTCAACTGCTGATCATACATATGAATGCAACATATGCCTATACGATCACCCCAAGGGCCAATGCCCAATCTTGTTACATTTATATGAGCATTGGGGAAACACGTTACACCTAGAGTTCGTACAGAGATACTGTGTTTGATCTCAATGGAAACAATCCCAATCATGGGGGAAGCTACCCCTAAATTGGAGATACCCTTCATATTATTCGAATCCAAACACTTATCTAGTTCAACATCCTATTTTTCCAATTGGGCCAACATGCTCTATCTCACCACATTACCATTCTCCACAATACTATTAGGCCATGTCCTCAACACCACCACCACCTTGTGCATCTTACACTTCTCCCAATTTTCAACATTCTCATCCTTTCCCTTCTTCTACATCGCCACGAACTATTCCTAAGGTATCTGCACCATAGCAACAACCCACGAACACTACTTGTGCTACTGTTTCCAATAGCAATGATAGTCCTTAGCCACATCGAAGATGTCCCTTCTTTAGAAATGACCTTAGGAAGGGACAACACAATTCCAAGGCCACTGCATCCTTCAACTTAGCACAAGTCCAACACTGTGGTGCACCCTTATCTTCGAACCCGGTACTTCATTAGGGCCACCAACTAACACTCCAACAACCATACGGCCCAATGAACATAGTCATGGAAGGTAACATCCTGATCCCTGCATACCATCTAACGGTCCTAAATATCATAGTGGGTCAACTTGTTATCCAGAAACTACATTGTATAAATTGCCCCACTATGCTTACTACAATCAAGTGTGTGAACCCCGATGGGGTAAGTATGGCCAAGTTCCAATATTTCCAACATGTAAGCATCCCCATCATCATTTATTAATCCTTGCCATCCTCAACCGTTTAGCTATGAGGGATATCCCTCATTCTAATAGCAAATAGGATTAATAACTACTTTTCATTTTCTTTAATTTTACAACTTTTTGTTTTCTAGTTTTTCATTTTTCAATTTCTTGTTTTATCTTTTTGTCTTTTTGTCTCTTTACATTTTTATAAGTAATCTCATCTACGAATAAAACACTCATGTGGCTTATTGGTTGAGGTGTGTTCTATGTTATTGAGTCTTGAG
>MNCI01003473.1:684304-728838 GCA_015680685.1 Gnetum montanum
TTCACTTATGACACAGCTCACACACACCATTTATTACCCTCAGTGTATTGTTCATGATATTCTTTCCCTTATTACTATCCCTTCGATTCAACATTCCTATGAATCATCACATAGCCTTTTTCTCTACCATCCGAGGTCCTTATTGATAAATTCCACACCATCATAATTTTCGTGCCTTCAGAACTATTTGAATTACCCTAGAACCCTTTAACAATCGTCCAGATGTCTTTAGTTTACATCATTTAATTTCAAAAGAAATATTAAAAATTCGATACATTCTCTAAATGCCCTAACTTCGATGAAAATATATATACGTGACCCCCCCTGTGCTAATCAACATCATTTGCAATTGTTCACGTAGGGGAAGTTTTTCAATTTCCTCTCTACGACTCGCAATTGCACACCCCCTTGCTTTCATATCCATATCTCACTCACTGGTACTTCGATTTTCATTCTGTCTAAACCTTCTTGAACCTAGAGTGTTCAGCTTAGTTGTGGGGGAGGGGCACATGCCGAATAGTGCAGAAATTTTTTGAAATTCATCATCACCCAAAGGACATCTTTAAGGGTAATTAGTTGTAAAATTAAGAATAAAATGTGTCAAAAACAATTTCATCCCCTTAGCTATACCAGAAAATTAAATTTGAAAACCACCTAAGCAAAGAGGACTCAACATTATAATCTTTCGGGGACATGTTCTTCCAATAATTAACATCACACAGAAATAAAGTAAATCTATTAAGGCAAGTAGTAAGGTATAACCTATCTTTGGTAACAACCTTACTAACGATTGATCTCGTGTGATTGCAGATGGCCCCGAAACATGGAAAATAGGAAGGTCCTACTCAATGTGTGATCAAACAACCTAGGAGAGGTGAAGGACAAGTTCCTGCTGAACAACATGCAGAGCAGGAGGAACAATCATTTAGTATCCATCAAGAAGACCCTACTACTGTACAATCAAGGCAGGCGAAAGGAGGAGCTGTTGTAGCATCTGAATAGGGACGATATCTCACGCTGACCTAGGATTATGTTCAGACCATCCATGAAAGGTCCATATTCACTGTAGTGATCATGGAATTAAACTTTGGACCTTTCGCAAAATTTTCTCCGGAGGCTGTTAGGGATCACCTCAAAGGATCCCCATTATGGCCTACCTTCTCTGAAAGCAGTGCTTGGTACTTAGGGGAAATGTACCAATTTTGGCACAATAAAGAAGAAGACACCATGGTTAATAATTGTGGTGTGACTGTTGACTTCTCTATTCAAGCCATTTCATAAGTATTAAACCTTCCGAATACAAGGCCAAAAGTTGCTCAAAACTAGCTGGACATTTTCAAAACTAAGAAACTTAATAAATTGTTGATAGAGAATAAAAGGGTGGTGGAAGAAAAAGAGAAGGCTGACTGACATGCCTCTATGGCACAAGTGCAAACTTACGCGCACGCCAAGGCACTCAAGGCCTTACAAGAGGAGAAACTCCAGGCCATACTTCGACGCCATCAAATTCCAAGACCTGGAGCACAAGAAAAGGGAAAGACACCCATGGAGGAGCCACCATCACCAGGAACTACATGAGTTCCATCCAATTTTGTAATCATAGGATTTTCTTTTGTGTTGTGTCTCAATTTTGTTCTGACTCCACACTACGGCATGAATCCATTCTAGCCAGTCAACAATCCCATACCTATCCACTGTGTAATCAATGGAGATTGTTCTCACTTTAACTCAAGGATGAATTTTCATTTAGTCATGGGGGTATGATGAGTCATGAATTTGTTGATAGCTGCGATATTGCACCCACGATAACGCATCCACGATATCGCACCCGCGATATCGCATCTGCGATATTACAGCTGATGCGATATCATGCACGCGATATCGTAGCCTGTCTTCTCATCTATGAATAAGAGGTAGACAAATTCAATAAGTCAATTTTAGAGTCAGTTAGTGTTTATTGTTTTCATTTCTTTCTCTCAACCCTTTTCCTCTCCGTGTATGCCTGCAGTGTGGTGAATGTAATTGTACGACATCCTTTATTCGAGTGTGACGTACTTGGACACACACATGACTGGTAATAAAGATCGAGATTACTTCATCATTGCAGCATTTACTTAGTTTAATCATTTAATTAATTATTATTTACTGCTTTCCTAGTTAATCTCTTCTCACGTTGAAACTCATGTTAAAACACAGAATAAGTACAACTTGATTACGAGCACTTAAGTGTGACTACTTGGTAACCCAGTAGCGTACCTAGGATCTATGCTTGGTAATCCCAGTGGTAGTTGTGCACAAAGTCCAAGGTATGTACGGATAATCAAGGAACAGTTGCTCATCGCACTTCAGCTAGTTTAGATTCTCTCACCCTCTCTCTCCTAGATTAGTGAATATTACTTTCCGTTACCTTCAGGAGTAGCATTAGATTAGAAACCACATCATACACCTCGCTATGGACTCAACCATACGTGACAAAGCTAATACTAGTCCAGGTGGGAAGCCAACGAACTGCAATATAAGGCTAACTGTCTAGATGCCATAACTAGTCCATCTACAGAGTTCAACTGGATCGCGCTTGTAACACTCGTATTCGTATGGTTGAGTGTAGGGGTACCTCGCCACTCATCATTAGTGTTTTTGTGATGTTTGAACTCAACCTTGTATAGTAAATATGAGCTAGCCATCTACTTCTTCAATTCTGACCACAGCAATTTGGCTATCAGTATTGCCAAGTTTGCATAACAAAGATTGGCCAACTCCATATATTTTGTCATTTCTTCAATTTGCAACTCCTTTAAGCAGATATCCACTTTGTTGTAGGCATTAATCCTATCAAGGATGGATTTCCACATCTCTCTTTCTTGTTGGAGTTGTTAGAGGGATTCATTAACATTAGCCTTTGCCATCTAGATTTCTTTTTCATTAATTTATTTTTTCAAGCCAACCTAGTCCCTATAGTGATTTTTCACCCTCTCAAACTTGAAAGCTTTGTTCTAGTAGGTGGCAATTTTGATGATAGACTTTTGTTGCAAGGTGCACACCTCCTCCATTGATAGATTTCAGTTCTCTATGGCAAATTTTCTTAGTTTAGTGTTGACTCTAGCAAGTTGCTCTTGCTATTGATGAATGAATTCTTGCATTTGATCTCTTTGAGCATCAAAATTTCATAGGAAATGATTTTGTGCGGTCAGTGTTTCATTTTCTTGGTGCATTTGATTTAAGTCCTTTTTAATTGAATATGTTTCAGCTTCTACCATGGACTATTTAAAGATGGCCATTATTGCTTCCTCCTTAGCCTTTTGAAGTTGTTCCTAAAGCTGTTTGATAGCTTCATCTCTTGTCATTGCTAGGATAAGGATTGTTTGCTTTGCAAGTTAGACACAAAGTTCAACAACCTCCATAGCCAAGCATTGATTTCACTCTTGGGGAATTTCTAGTTTCCCTTCCAAAATAATGCATTTTTCCCTTGCATTCAGTAGCTCCAACTGGGTTGCAGTGATGTTCTCTAGAAGATCAAAGATATCCAGAGTCAGTTGCTTCATTTCCACTAGTCATTCTAATAGTTATTTGTGCTGAGCTTCGTTCATTTTCTTGCTGACCATGCCTACAGATGTCTACACATCTTGGAGTAAAAATACACTTGGTACAAATGTTGTTGGTGCATTCAATTCTTTAGCTACATGATCAGCTACCACTTCTTCCACTGTTTCCTACCCTTGGTGCTGCATCACCAAGACAGTTGCCTCCTCACCTTCCTCCAACCTCACCAAGAAAGTGGTGGAATTTTCAAAGATTTTTGGAAATAAATGATGTGTTGCTAGTGACACCATCACCTCCCAAGCATTAGGATCCAACCTTGAAGGTAGTTGCATTCTTTGGGAAGAGAAAATTGAACCACCCTTGTCCATCTTGCTAACTATTCGAGCCACCTCATTAAGGTGACTCATTGCTAGCCGATACACAAATGGATCTACTCCACTCATTCCAGAATGCTACGCTTGTTTGCTCAAGAGCTACTCTTGGATTTGTCACAGATGCTCACATACTACACAGGCCTCTAGTGTTATCTCCTAAGTGGGTGGTGGTAGTGGCAACTCCTCTTCTTGGATGGCTGCTAGCATTTTATCCTTCATAATTTCTACCCATGAAGCCAAGGGAGTATGCTTGAGAGTGTTATTGGAATAACGAACAATACTTGCCCTCTTACAAATTTTTCTTATCAGGCATGGAAAGGGCAAGGTCCTCCTTCCATGGTCATTCTCCTTGAAATGCTTCTCAATCTCCAAATAAATTAGCTATGGAAGGTTAATGGGAAATTTCCTACTTAGAGTGATGCATGCACGAGTAGAGAAGGCAGTTACCTTACTTGGCCTCATCATTGGATTGAGGTGATGGGTCGCAATCTTGAAATAAATTCACTTCACTGGTGTGAGTGCATCATACTCCTTATGGTCTACCCCGTAACATTGCTAGGTCCACTCCCTTATTGCCTCACGGTCACCTTTTATTGATATTTCCACTAGATATGTTTCGATGTTAGGAAACCCTAGTGCCTATGTGATGGCCTCTATTGAATAGGACACTTGAACATCCTTGATCTTATGATAGACCTTAGCCTTCGAATATTCTAGAAAAGATAGGTTTCTCCTATGTACCACTCCCCACTGGTTGTGATGATTGGCCACATGGGAGAGGTTTGCAATTGTGTTCTAACATCTTCTGGAGCTTTTTCCAAACATGGCTTGAAGTTTATTTCTTAAAGAACTGATCTTTGGAGCTCTCAGGACTTGATGATGTCTAGGCAAGCTTGAGTTAGAGTGACCTCAAGCCTAGGCACAAATCCAGACACTTCTCCTCATTGAGTTATTCAGTAGGCACTTATTCTTTTAGAATCTGTCGAACAAATTCCACTTTGGGTTCCTCTTGAAGAGGTCCCATTGCATGTGTTACCTCTTGTTCTTCTTAGCCTTGTTCTTCCTGGCTCCTTCTACCTCTGGGTCATTTCTCCCATGGTTGCAAGGGTTCTCCTTCCTACAAGTGCTTTTGTTTGGGTTCCATTTGCAATCACAATAGAACCATGGATTAGCAATCATTGTGTAACCTTAAAAAAATTGGAATACCTTAACTCTTGAGGGTATTTGCACTTGGCTAAGCTATGATTATGGCTAATTTAATTAACTTAATTGTTATTTCTATTTACACCTTACCATTGATACATCATCTTGGAGGTTGTTGGAAGGGTTAACTTGGAAAAAGTTGATGTTTATGTATGATTAAAGTTACTAACTCTTAGGGGAGTTAGAAATTTTTTTTGAAAATTGCATAGGAAACATTAAGGTTTATGGCCCCCACGATAAAGATCTTACTTGCGGTAAGTGCAGGATCAAAAAATGGAGTGATTTGAACAAACGATTTGAAAGTTATGGGCTCTAAAAAATTACAAAAATTCCCCATGTGTTATGAGCAAATGAAAAAAAATTCCAAAGTGTCCGATGGCAAATATAGTATTTTTGTATTGCATCGATGAGGCCTTGATGATAGGGCCTCATCAATGGGGTCAGCTGTGTCGACGAGGCCTTGACAACGTAGATGTTAACCACCATTGACTTTGGTCAAACTTTCAAAATACAAGGAATTTTTTGATGAAATTGGGGTCAAATGAAAGCTTAGAAGACCAATAATGTACGAAATCATGAGAAGAGGACATTGAAGTTCATAAATTTAAAAAATGAAGAAAAATTGATTTAATGGATGAATGAAATGAAAGATTAAGGAGTATTGAGTAGTTTACACAATGGAAAATACGAAATATAAGATTGTAGTGATGTCAAAAGGAAGGAACCTCAACTAATCAAACAAAATGCTATGCAAGTGGGTCCTCCCCATAGTAAGGTCATGTCCTTTTTGCCCTTGCATGACCTCAACTAAGGAGTTCATGGGCCCCATAGTTGATTTAATGATCATGACAAGTTAAGAACGAAGCCAAAAGAATCCACTCAAGAATATTGATACGTTAGACTAAGACATAGAGCATAACATAGAACCTAGTAGTGAAGTGAATTATGGTAGCATGGATGGATGATAAAGAAGGTGGAATGGAGTTCCAAATTAAGGTCATAAGAAGTCCTTTGTGGAATTATGGTTAAAATGACTTGAGAAGTTACATCCTTAGTCTAGACAAAAACTATCCACTTTTAGTAACTTCACATCACCACTCTAAGATTTATCCATTCACTTGGGACACAAGAGTGCCCCCACAAGACAACCACCATTTCACAAAGAAGAGAGAAAAGTAAGAAGTGAGAGAGAAAGGGACTTAGTTAAAGGAAACCTTTAGAGATAGATGTATGTATTTTGAGTTCCATAACCAGTGCTTGTAGTCCTTTTATTTGTCCAAGGGATGTGCTTTGAATTCCCATTTTTTTTATTTTTTTTGAATGATGGAAACCACACCATGCAACGATGTTATTTGGCTTCCTATTATTGGGTGGTATGGAACAGTAAGAAGTCCACGAAAAACACTCAAGCACTCAAGTAAGAAGAAAAGTACAAAGAGTATTGAGTCCCCTTGAATTCACACCATTTACAAACCTTTGGGTTCTTTTTAATTCCAGAATTACCAAGGTCACTGATTGATTAAAATTTTCTTTAATAAAAAAGGAACCTCAAATTCATAGTTCTTTGGATGGGTGGATGATGTGGACTCACTGCCTATCCCATAAAAAATAAACCATGTCAATGTCATCAGACATCAGAATTCAAAAATAGAAACTAGACATCAACAATCACACATTAAGCCTAAACCATCATTAGTAAACAGCAACAACAATATTCTCTCCTGCAATAATAAAGCAGATTTATTAGCATAAATGAGAAAATATCACACTTAATAAAAAGAAACACAAGAGACAAAATAAAGTAAAATATATAAGAAAGTGTAAGATAATCAAGAAAATAAAAATTAGAAAAAAATTTGAAAATAAAAAAATTTGTAAGATCAAAAATGTGAAAAACAAAAAGGTAGAAAAATTGAGAGGCCATGGAAATGGTTAGCATGGATGGCTATCTCCCCCATGATTGAGATGGAAGGAGTAGATCTAGAAAATAGAACGTGGGTGTCCATGAGATGAAGTAATATTTACATTGGCCAATCTTGGTTCTAGGAAAGGTTTGACTTGTTGGATATTGACCAACTACTTTTTATTTAGGCTGTCAAGTTTGTAAATTATCATGGCCCTAGAGGGTAAGGTTTGATTAATTATATAAGGTCCTTCCCACAATGTTTGAAATTTTTCCTTTTAAGGTACATGTCTGGGGTTCCAATAGAGGATCTTATCTCTTGGTTGAAACCTTACTTTCCTAATTCTAAGGTCATGGCATTGCTTGTTGAATGCTTTGTTCACCTCATTCAAAGATAGGGCCACTAAGTGATTTTTGTCTAGCACGTTCAAATTGATTAATCTCTTCTTTTGTGCTAAACTTAGGTTAAGGTTTAGATCATAGGCCGTTGAGAGTGTATGGATCTTAGATTGAATTGGGAGTGTTGGAAGTTTTTCGTACACTAACTCATAAGGAGAATATGCAATAGGAAGTTTTCAAGTTGATCGATAAGCCTAGAGAGCATCATTAAGTTTTGTGCTCCAATCCTTTCTATATTTGCTAGTGGTTCATGTTAATATTTTAGTAATCCCTCGATTGGTTACCTCTGCTTGACCATTGGCTTGGGGGTGGTAAGGTGTTGTTAATTTATGTTCGGCTCTAAGTGTTGCATTAATTTTCTAAATGTGGCACTTGTGATATGAGTTCCATTATTAGAAATTAGTGAATGTAGCACCCAAACCTATTTACGATATGTTATTATATAAATCTAGCGGTAGTGAATGATGTGCAATCTATAATGGCTACCGCTTTAGCCCATTTTGTGCAATAGTCAACTACTACTATAATATACACTATCCCGTTAGACATGGGTGTGATGGGACCCATGAAGTCAATGCCTCATATGTTGAAAGGTTCTAGTGGTTAAATCCACTATTAAGGACCTTTCATACGAGCGGTCATCCCCCTATCACATTGACAACATTCACAAGACTTGACAAATTAGTGAGAATCCCTAAAGATTGTGGGCCAATAGTACCCTGCCATTAGGATTTTTATGGCCATGCATCTCCTTGCATAGTGGCCTCCAAAAGGTCCTTCATGAGCATCTTGGAGAACATGTGGTTGATATTTGTCATGGGCACACCAATGGATTAAGCCATCGGCACACACCTTGTAAAGGTGTCCATTAATTTCCATGAAGTATTTGACCCGATGAAGAAATTGTTGTTTTTTCCTAAAATCCAAGTCTTATGGCATTTTTTGAGTGAGAAGATATGTGATGATGCCATTATACCATACTACTTTTTTAGGCATTTGTTCATTTATTGCTTCAGTAAAAAGGATTTTGTCTAGAAATTGATCAGAGAGTAGGCTCTCCTCCTCTTTGTTGTTCCATCTTAAGTAAGAAATATGGTTAGTGACCACATTCTTTGTCCCTTTTTGATCCACCATAGTAATATCAAATCCTTTCAAGATCACAAGCCACCGTATAACACAAGGGCTCACCGTCAGCTTATTCATAAGGAAGTGAATTGCACTATGGTCCATATGTACAAATACTTTGTAAACTAGCACATAATGTCTAAATTTTTCTAGTGCATACACCACTGGCATTAATTCATTTTCTATGGTGGTGTAATTTAACTATGCCCCAAAATGCTTTGAATCACATAGTGGATATAATATGGACATTTCTTATCATCCATCTGCATGAGCACAACTCCTAAAGCATAGTTAGATGCATTTGTCATGATATGGAATGGTTTGGACCACTCAGGTGCTCGTAGGATTGGTGTTTCTATGAGTTTTTCTTTTAATTATTGGAATGCATTTTCACATTCCTTGGTCCATATGAAAGGTGCATCTTTCTTTGTATGTTCTACCAATGGTTTAGCAATCCTAGAGAAATTCTCAATAAAGTGTTGGTAATAATTAGTGTGTCCAAGGAATGACCAAACATATTTGGTAGTCTCTGGTTGGTGTGTTATTCCTTGGATGATCCTTATCTTTTTTTGGGTCTACCTCAATCCATTTTTTTGAAATTTAGTGCTAGATCATAATGCCTTCTTAGATCATGAGATGGCTCTTTTGCCAATTGAACTGTAGGCTTGTTTCAACACATCTCTTCAGTACTTGCTCAAGTCAGTCCAAGGCTTGCTCAAAGGTAGCTACATAGGTGGAGAAGTCATCCATGAAAACTTCAACATGACTACCAATTTGTTATTGAAAGATACTAAGGACCAAGCCTTGAAATGTTGTAAGGGCATTGCATAGGCCAAATGACATCTTACAGTATGTAAAAGTGCCCTAGGGACTCATGAATGTTATCTTGGCTTGGTCTTCTGGCACAATTTGGACTTGGTTATAGCCACTATAATCATCCAAGAAACTATAATAACAATGCCCAAATATGGTATCTAATACTTGATCCACGAATGATAAAGGAAAGTGATCCTTAAATGTTTCCATATTTAACAACCTAAAGTCAATGCAAACCTATCATTTACCATCCTTCTTTGGTACAATTACAAGTGGGCTAACCCACTCACTATCCGTGATTGGATAAATAATCCTTTCCTTGAGGAGTTGCTCTATTTGCTCCTTAATTATTTGCTTCAATTTGGGGTTTAGTTGCCTCTGTAGTGGCATTCTAGGCTTCATGCCTAGGTCAGTGTAGATGCAGTGCTGGCATAGCCTTGGATCGATTTTTGTTAGTTCTAGATATGACCAAGTAAAGGCTATTGATCATTTATTCACCACTTTCAAAAACTTTTCTTTTTGTTTAGAAGCAAGTTTAGCATTAATGATGCCTAGTTTACCATTCTTTAAAAATGCATACTCTATTCTGACTATGAAAGTTTTTAATTCTAACAGCTCCTGATTAAAGTGGTTAGGGATCTCCAACTCTCCCTAATAGTTATCATTGAAACACCATGAAAATTGCGAGTCGGCCTCAGGTGAAGATTCGTGATTCGGGCAAGAGTACGTGACAGAATTCCAGAAAGAAGAACAAGGCAGGGCAAAGCAAAGAGGCGCGCGGCATTAAGACTTTGGTTTCCCTTCGCAGATTTCTTATCTCGCTATGTTTTCCATATTTATGCTATAGCATGCAACATAGCGTAATGACTCTTTGCGTAACATAGTCTGACATTCAAAGGCAGCTTACCTCAGCAGCTTTGGCAAAGCCTAAGGCCTAAGCAGCGCAATATGCGACTTCTGGTATATTTTGGCTAAGTCTTTTGTCCAAGGCCGAGTTTACGCTCTATTACGCATGACAGCGTAATGAGCATCAAAAAAGTCAAAGAGAGACCAAAGACACACAGTAGATCGGTGCCTTGCTTTCTTTACATGTTGGCCGCCTTACGCTTGTTATGCAACACAGTGTGTGACAGCATAAGTCATCGTCAAAATAATCATTGCTTACGCTTCACTTCGCACGGTGGTGTAAACGAGCGAAAGGCAGCTTGAATCTATTGTCTTCATGCTTTGTTACGCTCTTGAACGCGATGCAATGCGAATGAGCGTAATTTAGCCCAAAGTCAGTTGAAACATATCCGACGCATAGTTGTTCCTCACACGCACAGTATGCAAATGAGCGTATTATGCGTAATCACAAAGTTCAACATGAAGTTGGTTAGGTCAACGGCGTTCCAAAAGGTTTGGAACACATGTCATCATGACCATGCCTTCTCTACGTATTGTCAAACATATAAATATCCTAGTTGGCAGAGAAGCAAGAAAAAGGAGAAACAGAGAGACGGAGATAGAGAAACCACCGAGACAGAGAGAAAGAACAGCTTCTTTCTGGCAATCATTTGGCAGCGCTAGCTTTCCGAAGAGACAAGAGACATTTGGCTTAAGCATTGGCAGTAAGAGCGATTACCCCTTTGGGCGAAGACACAACTTTCTCCATTGGCGATCATCGACAGTTCCGAGCAAAGACCACCTAAGTCAAAAGGAGCAGATCAGAGATCCAGAGATCATCTGGTGTGGCTTGTGGGTTTCTATTGATCAGAAGCAGTTGATCAATAGACATCAGAATTTGACCTTCCTTGCATGCCTTCTCTGGCCTACAAGGTAGATTGGATTCTATTCTGCACTTCTGCTCAGACAGTTTGCTTGTTTCTTGTTGCTTTGTGTTTGCTTTATACAAAACAATTGGGGTCTCCCCAGTGTAACTTGAATATACAAAATACTTATTTTCCCGGGTCAAACTGTAGATCTTGTAATCACGCATTTCTCTGGTGTCTGATTCCTGTTATCGTGTTAACGCTATCATCATCGTTACCATTCATCTACATCGCTTTTCTCTCATTTTGCGGCTCGTCGAATCGGATCGTCCCGCGAAATATTCACAATCTCCATCGGTTTACTGATTTGATAAGTCCCTATCTGATCGACAAGACTGTTCAGGGCACTGTGGATTCGTTTTTCCAGCATAGCCCTCGCACGGATCCGTGGTTAAAACTGTGTACGCGGGATTTTGTTTGGTATTTTCTAGCTGCCGACATTTTCCATCGTTACAGTTTTCTGGCACTAGAAGGAGGGCCTAGGCTCCGATCCGTATTTTTCGGGTAGCCCTGTTAGCGATTTATACCCAAAACCGTAAACGTAATACCTCTAGGGAAGTTTACGGCAAATCGTGTGGTATAGATCGGTCACAGGAACGATTCCTCTAGAATCCTATAGGGTAGAAAGCCTATTTGCGATCTTTTTGTCAACCGCTTATTAGATCCGGTCGTTTGTCATAGCTAATCCACTTGATCAATGGATTCCGTATACACAACCACAAACGCCATGGTCGCCGTTGATGTGGGTACCACATCTATGAACCCTATCGTTGTCACCAGACTAGTTTTTGGTGCAGCGAGACCGCAGGGACCATCGCGTAGGTCATTGAGACTGCAGGGAAAAGACCCTATTTTCACGGTCGTGACCCCTGCAGAATACAATTTCATCTGCGTTAAGATCCAGGCAAATCTTGCCCTTAGCCGAGCCGAGATCGAAGCAAAAAGAAACTTTGAGATGATCCATCGAGGAGGTCACGATTTCACTCCAACAACTTATGACATTATCCCTTTGACCGAACATCAACATGAAATTATAACACAGTTAGTCATGGCCAAGGGCCAAGCTTCACGGGCTACACTGGAGCCCTAGAACGGGGAGGAGGAAGAGGATGAATTTGCTGCCCAGTCTGAACATTCGTTCCATACTCTGAGCCCCCACACGTACATAAATCCCCTGTTTCCTTTCAACAGAGAGGCCGCTCCTCTTGACCCAGCATGACCACACAGATGCATTTCCCTGTCATGCTGCAAGCCACTGCACAGCCATCTAGGTTGCAAATGCAAAAACCCCACAATAACATGGGGGCGGCCTCATCACCATGTGTACGCAGCATTCCAGCAGTGGTTCCAGCGACCACCGCGTCCCATTTCATCCTACAAATCCAACCTTACACCATATCCACAACGCGCTCGGCACAGACCTTGTCGCTTCCTCCCCCTCCAACTCAACAGATTACCGCAGCCGTTCAGCCACAGACTTACGTCCAACAGCCTGTCGCAAGTTAGTGGGCCAACCCAGCGGCGCAACATACCCAGTCTGTGGTGTGTGGCGTGCAACCCTCGGTTGCACCCGCAGCGCATGTTCCACAGGTGGTCCCACAGTATCCCCATCCTTATCTCGCACAGCAGGCGGCAGCTAACCCCTCTTCGCAAACTAGTGGGTGGTGGTCTTCACAGGTCCCCCTGCATGCTGGGATCCTCGCCCCACTAGCTGCCAGCCAACCTTTTCCTTCGTTTCCATTCCCTAGCACCGCCCCCAGTCCAACCCCCAATGCCTTCTGCACAGACACCTTCGTCAACAAGTCTAGACCAGGCTTTCGAGCTTATCCAGACTCTTATCGAGGAGGTTAGACGCCTCAAAGCCGCTGGTTCAGATACCATTCAGATCATGGACTTTTACCAGGACGATCCTATTAGCTCAGCGGTCCTTATGCTGTCGTTGCCAACAGGGATGTCCTTACCTCATTTTACCAAGTACAATGGGGAGGGAGATCCCAACGCTCACTTGGTCACCTTTAGATCTGAATCCTTGTTGTTACAACAGTGGCCACACACGATTATTTGAGTCTTTGCTATGTCTTTGACAGGTAAAGCTTTTGATTGGTACCGAGCCCTCCCACGCTCTTCCATCTCAACATTGGAAGAGCTGCTGACACAATTCGTGACTCGCTTTAAATACAACTTAAAGCCGGAAGTCACGTTGGATTAACTCATGGGGGTGAAACAAGACCCGCTCGAACTAGTCCAGAGGTTCATACAGCGTTGGAATGCTACCTTGAATGAAATCCGTGAGCCAATCGCGGATTCACATCTACTGGCTATATTGAAAGGAGCAGTCAATGACTTTATTAAGTCAAAGCTTTACTATCTTTCTCCCAACTCTTTACATCAGGCCTTCGCTCAAGTTAGAAGCATCCAAAATGCTACGGAGGCCAGCAAAGACCTGGCGTATGTCGCCTACAGGAACGCTCACAACAAGGGCAAAGACAAAGGTAAGGCGACAACAACGACAGTAGCTGCGTTGACTGAAGGCGTAAAGAACAAGAATAAGAAGGCACCTACAGCCCCTCCTGAGGCTACGGCTGGTGCAGGAGCCAGCCAAGACACGGCAGCTCCTGAAAAGGCTCCCTAGCCAAAACCAAACTTTGAGCGTAAAGATCGCTCAAAGTACACGGCCCTACCTGTAAAGCATTCAGAACTGTTAAAAAAACTATTAGGGGCAGGGCACATTCAACCTAAGAAGGTGTCCGAGGAAGCTCTGAAGCATCACAGACGTCATTGTGAACTACTGGAGAACCCTTCTTTAGCCTTACCTAATGAACCACCAGTTCCGAGATCTTTCAGGCTGGACCGTTTCTGTGACTACCACCAGCTGTGTGGTCATGATACGGATTACTGCTGGGCGTTGAAAGATGACATTCAACGTATGCTGGATGATGGTTTACTCAAGTTAGACAACAGTAACCCGACGCGCCCAGAAAACCAAACATTGCACGTATATAAGGACCCGTTGAACGCAAACGATGATCCTTATACGATCACTGTGGTGAGTACGGACCGTGAGAGGAGGGGACCTCCAAAACAACCTTTTGTTTTGCGTATGCTTGCTAGCTCACAAAGGGGGGCAACCATTTCATCGGTGGCCAGTGGTGTCTCCAGGCCGCCCTTCATTATACAGGCACCTTTTCAGATACACCCTCAGTCACGCAGCAACAGACAAGGTTTGGCTTCGTCCGCGCCCATGCCTAGGACGCCCTTCATTATCAGGATGCCAAAACCACAGGCTGCTCCTCTCACGCAGGGGTAGACCTCTAACTAGAATAGCCAACCATCGCCTCCCAAGCGAAACGGAGAGGACATACCTGTTAACGCAACGAAAGACCATTCTGCACTCGGCTTCCCTAAGCCTAGGCCCCTGGCCTCTGCACCTTCATCTCTGCCTTAGAAACAGGATAAAGGCGCAGAAACGCAGCCACCTTCTCTTGGCAAGAAAAAGAACAACCCTTCGACCGACACTATCCTACCTCGAGAGATCTATCTCTTAGGCCGAATGGAAGAGGACAAGGGAGACAAACAACCTAGCTGAGAGAAGGACCTTCTCGACACATTTGCGCAAGTCAAACAGGCTCTCAAACAAAAAAACACAACCCTGAGCCTTTATGACCTGCTTATGACATCTCGAGAACACCGTGAGGCTATGGTTCGCATGCTGACATCCATATCAGTGGATGAAAGTTTGCCAGCGGAGGAGGAAACGATACATGCTGTCATGTTTCCTTTCGAAGCTGAGCAACCTATGCCTACCTCGCTGACCTTTCGCGATGAGTCTATCAAAGACGATCCTGAGAAAGGTCAGGTCACAACTGAACCTATGTTCATCACCATCCGGGTTAGTCAATACTGGATCCGGAGGGTACACGTGGATGATGGTGCAGCTACAAAAGTCATCCCCTATCCCATCGTGGATAGGTTGGGTCTGGTCGACCAGATCACTCCCACAACGACGGCTTGCGTAAAATCGTTCAACGGGGCACGGGTTCAAGTCAAAGGGATGGTGTGTATCGAGTTTGTGGCAGGGGATCAATTCTCGATGGATGCCACATTCTTAGTCATCGAGGAGATGCTGGGGTTCAACTTGATCTTAGGGAGGTCGTGGTTAGCCTAGTTGAGGGTGGTTTCATCACCGATACACCAAGAAATACACTTGCCCTATGCCGGAGGGGAGGTCATGATACGCGGTGATGAAATCACCCCCAGGATCATCAATAACATTGAAGAAGAGCGGGGTTCAGAGATAGAAACTACTGAGGATCAAACCCATCTCCAAATCCCTCAACAAACTGACATCAATGACGACAGTCTCATCTGGGCCAACCTGCCATTTCCGGATGGTAGCGTAGAGGAGTCAAATCATAAGTCCCCCCGCCCTTACGTAACACTCAATGTAAAGGCCATTAAGAGATAGTTGCATATTAATGGTTGAACAATGGCTTTTGCATGCGTCATCATATCTTTACACATTCTTGCGGCTTACACTTAGCAGTTTGTGTTATTTCATACATTTTTACGCTACATTCGCTTTCAGTTTTTACGCTAGTCATTTCTTACGTCATTACATTTCTTTTACGCATTCTATTCACGCTTATACATCATTTTAGCATAATTATGCAGGATTGTATACTCTCACCATTTACGTTTTCTGTATTACGTAGTAGGCCCGCAATGGCCTTAAACTAGCTAAGGCCCGCAACGGCCTTAAACTAGCCGCGGCCCGCAATGGCCTAAAACTAGTTCTCAAAGTACGCAAACGCATGTGATGGCCCGCAATGGCCTAAAACCAATCTCCAGTTTACGCATACAGCCCGCAATGGCCTTAAACTAGCTTTTCCATTTCATCGGCATAACTTAGGCAAAATCCTTAACAATTACGCACCAGTTTTGCAAATAAAAACATAAGATAAAAACAAATTAATTGATATTTAAAAAAACCACCAGGTCTTATAGTATGTCTTTCAATCATTTACAAAACACTACTTGACTTCACATCAATAAAACTATGCGTAAACCAAAATTACGCATCTCCTCTACTACCGTTGTCACCAGTATCCATTAAGTCTGGCTCTAGCCCTAAGTGATCATCCTCTAGTGGACCTTCTCTTCTGGGAAGTATTCTCCCACGAAGAATTTCCTCTTCATGGGGTCCTTGTTCCGCTATCGAGTCCACAGGGGGACGCTCTTCATCACTGCGTTCTTCCTCCTGTACTAGATCCTCAGCTTGTTCGCCTTCCCTATCCTCTTTCGGTACCTAGATACAGTAAACATATTAGATAGAGAAGACTTAACAACATAATTAGAAAATGTAGACTTAGTCATGCATAAACTTACTTGCGATGGCCCTGCTTCCGCAGCAAAGGGAAGTTTGTCCAGGCCGGCCCACAGGCGCTTCATAATTTCCTCCTCAGATAGGTCCGACCACACATCATCTCCCAAGGCAGCTCTAGCCTTCACCTTCCCTTTCTCTACGTCAGTCCAGCGAGGTGGGTCCGGGAAGAATGTAGGGACTGTAGTCTGGCCCCTAGGGAGAGTCATCTCCCTTTCTGGGGATGCACTTACAGTCACCTGCTCTTCGAACTTCTTGAAGGCTTTGGATGCTCTAATGACGTCAAGGAAGACTTCCAGGGATTGAGCCTTGATGGCAGAATCGCGATAAATTTTACGATAAGTGATGCTTTCTCGCTTATACACATGCTTGTGGTCCTTTTCCTTCTGCCCCCATTCTTGTACACTTGTGCAATAATCCCTCCAATCCTGGCTTTTCTGAGCTAGGAGCTCTATTTGCATCCACTGCTCTATCAACGCCCGACTGGTTTGCATGCTATTTTTGATGGCGGTCCAATAACGGGAGTAGTCGATAATAGCGGTATGCCAGTCTTCATCGCCCGTCTCCCACGCCTGTAGGAATTCGCACCGTGATCTCAGGTCTCCGACCTCTTTGGTCAGCGACTCAATCCTCTGATTTGACCTCTGCAACCTTTTCCATAGATTTTCATTTACACCCCTACTCTCCCATAAGGAGCGTGTCGAGCGTAACGCACATTTACGTATTTCCTCATAAATGTGGCGTGGCATGACTGCCCCATCGGATGGAGGCTCCACTGTGTCCAAGTCAATGGGCTCCGTGGGATCCCATCGGAGGCAAGCTCCTAACAGAAAAAATCATCAATATTGGTGACACATTACCACTGTATAATATCGCAAACTCATTACAGCCATAACATACTAGCTCCAGGTTCGACGCGCTCGAGGCGCTCGATCATATCACTGACAACGCCTTCCATGAAGGTGAACTTGTCAGGAAAGTCTCTCCACGCTCTGTTCACAGCGACGGACGTGGATGCATCTTCTTCTCCTGTAGCGTAATCAAGTTAGAAACTTTAATTATTAATAGAATTCTGCAAAATTCCTAACACGTTTATTACCTCTACCGGTGACAGTGGCGACTTCGCCAACGTCTTCCGCCTCCTTTTCCTCTTCACGCACATGAGTCTGTGCGTCGCTAGTTCTAGTAGCTGGGGCCTCCTCATGCACAAGGGTCTGTGTGCGGCTCACTCTAACAGCTGGGGCCTCTTCTTCTAAAACTGAGGCCCCTTCCCCATGACTTAGTACCATTGCCCCTGTTTCAGGGGTCAGCTGCTCTGTAATTTTCACTGGTCATATCACAATACGTTAATATATCATTCCAAACATACTAAGTAAACATTGCGTAATACGGTTTTCAATATATCTCCTTCACGCTTACCAGGTGGAGGCTTACTCCGCTGAACTCTGACTGCCACAGTTCGGCCTGCGCCACTCTCAGGATCCGCAGAGGCCT
Organism: Gnetum montanum; assembly: GCA_015680685.1. Taxonomy (NCBI): domain Eukaryota; kingdom Viridiplantae; phylum Streptophyta; class Gnetopsida; order Gnetales; family Gnetaceae; genus Gnetum; species Gnetum montanum. Next base: position 702,350 of record MNCI01003473.1, read on the forward strand.
CGGTTATATGAAGCCTTTTGCTCCGAGCTGAAGGTTCCACAATTTCTGCCACCAGGCGTTTCCCTCGTGAGGCATCGCCAGCTTAAGTAGGCATTATCCCGCCTACACTGTCGAGGCCTCGCACTCGAGGCACCACCAACCCTTTGGTCGTTATAGACAGTGACTCCCCGATGCCTTTCGATGGATCCTGCCCATGGGTAGTGTCGAGGATATGGGTAATCCAAGGTTTGGATAGCTGGTCTCGGTCTTGTTGCACCCAGACCCCATTCCTTTGGATGATCAAAAACTCAGCAAAATGCCGAAGGCAAGCTATGTAGAAGGTGTAATGCACATTGAAACGAGACTCAAGCTTCTTGCGGAGCTTGACCATCTCATTACGCAGTCCCTTAGCAAAATAGCTTGCCCAATTGAACTGGGTCCCTTCTTCCAGGACCTCCCGCATAATATGGGTCTGTTCTATAGAAAAGAACTTCCCTTGCGAGTGTGTTTTGGGGAAGGTCCGGGCCTGAAAAAGGGGATAAATTATCTTGGCGATGCCCAGTTCAAATCTTTCGCAAAAAAACCCTTTAGTCTCCTTCGGGACTCTTACCCACTCCTCCATCCATTTCTGGCAGTCGAGACTTCTCTTCGCCTTCTCATCTATGGGAAGGCCATAAGAGGGGACGCCAAAAAGGTCCTCGAAGAGCTCAGCATCAATATCAAAACTTACACGCACGCTATGCACGTGCGTGCAAAAACACTCTGCCTTTTCGTTGAAGGAGTTGACCAGGGTCAGCATTTCACTTGCGGGGACATCAGGGGTTGCGGCTAAAAATAGGTGCATTAGCCTCGCTTCTCGAATCTTGGTGGTCACCGCAACTGGGGCCGCCGCGTGGCCGAGCCAGCGTTGGACGCCCTTGATGTCACCGTAGTGGAAGAGGACGGTATTCACCTCGTGGCCGGAAATCGTAAGGGTAATCTCCCGGGATTCCCTGACTGAACAGCGTGAAACACAGGTTAAATGAAAACCCATATTACGCAACGCTCACAATGCAAAACTACACCACGCAACAATAGAATACACAGTAGTCTTACCAGGTCCAAATGGCAAAGGAAAGGGCAGAAGGTTCCTCTGCACGTCCTCAACGGTAAGGGGTGGATCCAGGGTCCAGTCATCATGTAGCCACCCGAGTTTCTGGCAATTCTCAAAAGAGTTAGCATAGCGGGTGGGGTACTCACGCATGTCGAAGCCAATCTGCCCCATCACACCGGCACGTACGTTGCTAGTTGAAGTGAACGCCTTTATTTCCGTTTTGGTCCATGACAACGTATCACCATCTCCTACTAACCTATTGTCATGAATGAAGAACCTGTACCGTACCACATAGATTTATCTTACTCTTTACAAAACTTAGACAATAGACATGTAACAATGTAGCCAACATAATCGCTTACTCGCCTGAGTAGTACACAGTGCCTGGTGGGTTCTGGAAGTAGGTTGAGACGTGGCGAGCCATGAACAGAGTGTTATAGGCGTGATAACAACTAAACTGGGCCATCTCCCAGATCCAACCTAAGCGCCTCAAACCTCAGGTGCTAGGTTCTCGGTCCTCAGGATGACCAGTATCGATGGCTCCGTCTGTCAAGAAGGCCAAAATTCCCTGTGCGGAACCCACTAACAGGTGCTCCAAAATGGCACCAGCAATATCGCCTGACAAATTGGACCATATAATAACACTGTAGTTGTGCAGTAAGAACTACAGAAACTCCAGTGCACACCTTCGAAACCATATGGCCTTCCCATGCAACCGCGTTTGTGGGGGAGGGACATTGGGGACGATCGGGTTTATACAACATAAAACCCCAACAATATCCAAGACAATCAGAATAGGCTTTAACGTAACGCTGTACAGAAAACCCAATACATAAATCAATGTCTAGATGTACATTTGCATGACTAATACAGAAAACCTACAAACTACGCCTAGTTATCCATACCGAAATCGCCCAAACCCTTGCAACAACGCAAGGTTTGTCCCTGACAACGGCGATAGACGCAACCCCATCAAACCCTCGCCTTAACCCGAGGTCCATGATTTGAAATCCGCATTTACGCAAGAAATACTACCAAAAATAGACACTAAAACAACATAAGCATGCAAGGAATGGCCTATCGGTTCAAAGGCGTAGGTTCATGCACTTCAACCACCGCCTACGAAACGTGCTCCAGATTTCCTTGCACCTCATCGATTTTGGCCAATTTTGCATTCTTCCTTTTGATTTTAGGTGCCATTGTAACAGCCTCAAAACTTTCGCAGCTTCACTTCTTCGAATCTTCACAAACTACACGCTCCAATCTTCTGCTCCTTCTCCTCTCGCTCAGCAATAGCTAGGAATTTGAATTTGAGACAGCCAGTAGCCCGTTCTCACCGAAAACCACTTACTTATATGCGAGAATCACCGACTTGATATCCGATTTCAGCGGGACTTTCCTAAAATGGAACCCGAAAATCAAGATATTAATGCGGCGGATATCGCATGCGCCACTGTCCGAAATGACGTTAAACTACCACATCTTATCGCCTCGTAATCGGGTAGCATTAATTACAGCCTGTTTACAATATTCAAAATTCTGTTAGCTTTCCACATTCGACAACGTCATGTCATGCTTTCTCCTAACTAGTTACGCATTTGGCGATTTTGCAGGGCGGTCGGCAAATGGACACAAGATTTTCAGCACCTCTAACTTTGACAGGCCCATACGGGAGAGTAGTTAGGCAATTCGACCCTACACTAGTAGAAATTAACCCCCCTTTGAACGACGTAACCATAGCCGTGTCGAAAACGTCCCCAGAATGGCCAGAACAGTCTACGTGCACGCTAGACCTGGAGGCTGGGGACATAACCGAAGATCCCCTCAATGAGGTTTCTATAGTTACGCATAAGGGTGAAGCCAAAATGCTTAAAGTCAGTTCTTTACTAGACCAGAAAATGCACGATTCTATAAAATAGGTCCTGCAAGACAACATCACAGTATTTGCATGGTCATACGAAGATATGCCGGGACTAGATCCCAGGTTAATCCAGCATAACATAATCTTAGACCCGCAGATTAAAGCAGTTAGGCAAAAGGTACGAAAAATCAAGCCAGAGATTGCGCTAGCCGTGCGCGATGAGATCACTAAGCTGTATCAGGCTGGTTTCATCCGCGCAGTCGACTACTCGGATTGGGTATCTAACATTGTAGTTGTCCCAAAGAAGACCGAAAGCATACGCATCTGCATAGACTTCCGAGATTTGAACAAGGTCACGATCAAAGATAACTTCCCACTACCAAGTATCGACCAACTCATCGATACGACAGCTAGGCATGCGCTTCTGTCCTTCATGGATGGCTTTTCGGGCTATAACCAGATTCGCATCAACCCAGAACATCAATTGACCACAACCTTCATGACGCCCTGGGGCACCTTTTGCTACACCATGATGCCTTTTGGTCTAAAAAATTTCAGAGCAACGTATCAACGAGCCATGACATACATCTTTAGCAATTACCTCTTAGGGAGACTGAATGACTATGCTGACAATATAGCTGTCAAGTCTTTAAAGTCAGAGGATCATTCAGAAGACCTGAAGTTAGTCCTCAAAAGATGCTCCAAATACGACCTTCGGCTTAACCCAAAGAAATGCGTATTCGGAGTCAAAACTAGATGCATGCTGGGGTTTGTGGTGTCGGAAACTAGCATACGAGTTGACCCTGATAAGGTCAAAGCCATTGTCAAGTAAACGCCTTCCACAGACCTCAAGCAATTACGCGGGTTACAAGGACGATTACAGTTTATACGCCGATTCATCTCGAGATTAACCGACAAGCTACACCCCATGCAACATTTTCTTAAAAAGGGGGTTAATTTTGAATAGACGGAGGATTGCCAGTGTGCGTTTGACAGCCTAAAACATGAACTTCAACACTTACCAACGGTTTTCCCACCACAAAGGGACCTACCTTTTTACATTTACCTCGCAACTTCAGACGTAGCGTTAGCAGCATTACTTTGTCAAAGGAGGGATGATGGGTCGGAAGCGCCCATCTACTACTTGAGTCATGCTCTATTTGTGTATGAAACAAGGTACAACGAAGTAGAGCGTAACTGCTTAGCGTTAGTATTTACGCTCAAAAAGTGTAGACATTACCTTTTCCGTAGCCAAGTTAACATCATCTATAAAAATAACATCCTTAGGGCCATTACGCAAAACATATACGAGAGTAGTAGAATAGCTCGCTGGAAGGCTATCACAGCAGAATTTGATCTGCATCATATTGGCCAATCTTCTACGAAAGGCCAAGCGATAGCCGACCAGTTAGCAACGTCACCAATTAACAACCAGGAAACTATAGAGCCTGAGTTTCCAGACGAACATGTACATAGTTTAAGCCCTGTCTTAACAGGTCTCGAGGAGATGTTGTATTTCGATGGCACTTCAACCACTAAAGGTGGCAGTGCCGCCAGCGTTATTACGCTATCACCTAAGGATGTGCGTCTACACGCTTATCGCTTGACCTTCCCCTTTTCAAACAATGTGGCAGAGTACGAGGGGCTCCTCAGAGGATTACTAGCTGCTAGCGAACTCGATGTTCAACACTTGGCGATTAGGGGTGATTCGATGCTCGTCATCAATCAGATCACAGGAGTCTACACCTGCAAAGCTGCACATCTACAGCCCTATTGTGATATGGCTAAAGATCTTCTAAACCAATTCGCGACCATCGATGCCCAGCACGTGCCATGAACCGATAACACACTGGCCGATGCACTGGCTACGTTGGCCTTAAACGTGCCCTCACATCTGCTCGACACTTGTCCTACTTTAATAATAGATTGTACAGGTCCTATTGTTCAGGCGGCGCAAATATCTTCTCTTCTCGAAGAAAGCATGCCAGAATGGTATGACAACATTAAAACTTACCTCTTACAGGGCGAACTACCACACGAATTGACATGCGCACAGAAAGACGTGATCTGTAAGCGAGCTAGGCAGTACGTAATCATAGGAGACAGTACTTTCTGTAGATGCTCTTTTGATGGTGTGCTGCTTACTTGCGTTAACAAGGACCAAGCGCAGCGTATCGTTGACGAGGTTCACGAGGGATTATGCGGAGGACACGTAGCACCACGGGCTATGGCTTCGAAAATCCGCCGCTTAGGGTACTACTGGCCACGCATGGAAAAAAATTGCCTAACAAAGGTTAAAACTTGTGACACGTGTCAGCGTCACGCAAATCTTATACACGTGTCAGCATCACGCAAATCTTATACACGTGTCACCTACAGAGTTACATACAACTCAGATAACATGGCCATTTCAACGATGGGGACTAGACATTATAAGTCCCATCACGCCAAAATCTTCCACAGGTCATAGCTTCATAATCACCGCCACTGAGTACTTCACGAAGTGGGTAGAAGCTATTCCTTTAAGGAAGATCACATCTCAACAGGTTTTCCATTTCATCTTGGATAACATTGTAACCAGATGTGGTCTCCCGATGACTATAGTAACTGACAATGGGCTGCAATTTAGTAGTACAGAAACCAAATCCTTCTGTGATAGCCTTGGCATTAGACAATCTTTTTCCTCGCCCTACTACCCGCAAGCGAATGGTCAAGCTGAAGCAACAAACAAGGTCATCATCAATCTGCTCAAGAAAATGCTCGACAACAACAAGAGACGGTGGCACAAAAAAATCCTCTATGTGTTATGGGCATATCATACTACATGTAGGATAGCTATAGACAGTATGCCCTATAGCCTAGTCTACGGATCCGAGGCGGTGCTACCCCTCGAGTTGCAAATCCCTTCTCTGAGAATGGTCCTCTCCACAATTATAAATGAGGCTCAACACACCGAGTCTTGGATCATGGATTTGGATTCAGTAGAGGAGAAGCGAATATAGACGCTTGATACAATTGAAAAGTATCAAGATAAGCAGCGGAAAAAGCATCATCACAATCTTCAGCAGCGTCTGATCAAGAAAGGGGATTTAGTTCTCAAGGCCATTCGCGAACCAGTAGGCAAATTCTCTGCAAACTGGGAGGGTCCTTTCTTGGTGACTGACGCGTATAGCAACGGAGCATTCAAGNGGCAACAATCGTCCGCTACGACGTTAAACTGGCAACAAACATCCGCTACGACGTAAAACTAGCATTCCTTGCACGCGTCTGCCACGACGCTAAATTGGCACTAACCGTCTGCCACGACGCTAAACTGGCAAGTTGGAACCGTCCGCTACGACGTAAAACTGGCAGTGTTGTACAGGTCCACCAAGATGAAAAACTGGCATCTTTTGCACACGTCTGCCACGACGTTAAACCGGCACCGGCTATCTGTCATGACATAAAACTGGCAAAGGTAAGTGACCATCTGCTGAGACATAAAACTAGCACAGATTTGTCCTTGGGTCATGACATGAAACTGACATCCACAGCATGGTCTGCTGAGACCATAAATCAGCCCCGTCACCGTCCACTACGATGTGAAACTAGCATTGCTCGGTCCGCCCAGACTTTAAACTGGGACCATGGTCTGCTGAGACTTAAAATCAGCAATGACAGTCTCCCAGGACTTAAAACTAGGACTTGCAAGCTGCCATCCTACAAATCAAACGAGCGTATGCATCTCTGCACAGCTGCAAGACAAACAGAGTGGGGTACTGGGGCAGTCTCAGCGTCACTACCTCACCGGCATCCTACTGATTCCTCGGATGTGCTGAGAGGCATACTACTGACCCCTCGGAGATACCGTCACCATGCCCATTGCAGCGATGGTACCTCTGAGAGGTTAGTCCCGCCGCCCGGAGCCCCAAAGGCATTCCCATCAATTGCGACTTTGGGGATCTTCTCTTATCATCGCTATCAGGCTCTGGCCTCACAGATTCATCTAGTCGGTTCTTTGCATAACCAATCAGGTGCGCTGAGTCTGATGCTCTTTGGCGGTGATATGCTGGGATGAGCGTTAAACGTGAAGATTCCAGTCTCGGCTACGGTTCCTCCTACATGGCCTGATCAATTTATCTCACCTATAACAATGCTCGTTTCGACAACCTCACCCACAATTCGCACGAGCAATGGTATCCTCTATTTTCTTCTTTAGTTGCAGGTTTCTCGCTTCAAAGATGTCGTCCAAAGGGGCATTCATCTGAGTGGTGAAGTACGAACAGCGTTTTGAAATGGCTGCTTGGGTTAGCCTGTCCACTTAGAAGTGTATGCCTTTTTTCCTCATAATCCTACCCTTGGCTCCTATTTCGTTTCATCCCTACCACATGCTTCCTGCATGCAGAAGTTACATACGCAAACGCCCATTGTCCGCACTCGCATTGCAATCAAGCTGGCGCAACGCAGTTAAGTGTCATAGTAGAGATATCGCAGAAGTGACGCGTCGTGCTCCTTTTGCAAGCATTCCTGCTATAGCCTGTAATAGAGAAATCTTAGACTAATGCGCCATGCTCATCTAAAAGCATTCCTATTGAGTCTTCCCCGAACTTATTTCCTACTATATCATCCTATCTTCCGTTTCTTCCATCTTTGCTCCTCTATGTTGACAGGACAGCGCTTGAGTAGCCATGGATGGATGTTGTGGGTGCTTTTGCCTCTCCGGTGTTTTGCATTCTTTGTCGACGTCTTTTGGGCAGGCCCTCTAACCGTCAACAAAGAGGGGCCATTGAAACACCGTGAAAATTGCGAGTCGGCCTCAGGAGAAGATTCGTGATTCGGGCAAGAGTACGTGACAGAATTCCAGAAAGAAGAACAAGGCAGGGCAAAGCAAAGAGGCGCGCGACATCAAGACTTTGGTTTCCCTTCGCAGATTTCTTATCTCACTATGTTTTCCATATTTACGCTATAGCATGCAACATAGCGTAATGACGCTTTGCGTAACATAGTCCGACATTCAAAGGCAGCTTACCTCAGCAGCTTTGGCAAAGCCTAAGGCCTAAGCAGCGTAATATGCGACTTCTTGTATATTTTGGCTAAGTCTTTTGTCCAAGGCCGAGTTTACGCTCTATTACACACGGTAGCTTAATGAGCGTCGAAAAAGTCAAAGAGAGACTAAAGACACATAGTAGATCGGAGCCTTTCTTTCTTTACATGTTGGCCGCCTTACGCTCGTTACGCAACACAGCGTGTGAAAATGTAAGTCATCGTCAAAATAATCATTGCTTACGCTTCACTTCGCATGGCGGTGTAAACGAGTGTAGGGCAGCTTGAATCTATTGTCTTCATGCTTTGTTACGCTCTTGAACGCGACGCAATGCGAATGAGCGTAATTTAGCCCAAAGTCAGTTGAAACATATCTGATGCATAGTTGTTCCTCACACGCATAGTACGCAAATGAGCGTATTATGCGTAATCACAAAGTTCAACACGAAGTTGGTTAGGTCAACGGTGTTCCAAAAGGTTTGGAACACGTGTCATCATGACCATGCCTTCTCTACGTATTGTCAAACCTATAAATATCCTAGTTGGTGGAGAAGCAAGAAAAAGGAGAAACAGAGAGACGGAGACGGAGAAACCACCGAGATAGAGAGAAAGAACAGCTTCTTTCTGGCAATCATTTGGCAGCACTAGCTTTCCAAAGAGACAGGAGACATTTGGCTTGAGCATTGGTAGTAAGAGCGATTACCCCTTTGGGCGAAGACACAACTTTCTCCATTGGCGATCATCGGCAGTTTTGAGCAAAGACCACCTAAGGAAAAAGGAGCAGATCAGAGATCTAGAGATCATCTAGTGTGGCTTGTGGGTTTCTATTGATCAGAAGCAGTTGATCAATAGATGTCAGAACTTGACCTTCCTTGCATCCCTTCTCTGGCCTACAAGGTAGATCAGATTCTATTCTGCACTTCTGCTCAGACAGTTTGCTTGTTTCTTGTTGCTTTGTGTTTGCTTTATACAAAACAATCGGGGTCTCCCCAGTGTAACTTGAATATACAAAATACTTATTTTCTCGGGTCAAACCGTAGATCTTGTAATCACGCGTTTCTCTCGTGTTTGATTCCTGTTATCGTGTTAACGCTATCATCATCGTTACCATTCATCTACATTGCTTTTCTCTCATTTCACGGCTCGTCGAATTGGATCGTCCCACGAAATATTCACAATTTCCATCGGTTTACTGATTTGATAAGTCCTTGTCTGGATCGATAAGACCGTTCAGGGTGCCGCAGATTCGTTTTTCCAGCATAGCCCTCGCACGGATCTGTGGTTAAAACTGTATACGTGGGATTTTGTTTGGTATTTTCCAGCTGCCGACATTTTCCGTCGTTACAATCATCATCTACATTAGAGAGTTGGAAATGGAATTTTTCAATTTTATCCATGCCTTCTATATATGCACAAGTTAAGCTCTTAGTTGGCTCCATGCATATTGTGCTGCTATCTAGATTAGCTATCAACCATTGGGTGCCCTCCTGCGTTGTGGCTACTACATACAGACGCGGTTGAATATTAACTTCTTGCACACACTGATTGCATGCCTTAATGTATGTGCTTTAGATGGACCAAATATTTTACACACAATTGCACCTGTTATCGCTATATGCAATGCATGGAATATGCTTAGCAATTTCTACTAACTCATTCTCCTTAGATATCTCGAGAGATGGGTTCCTTATGCCCATCGTGCTTAACCAAGCCCTTCCCATGATGATGGGGAAGTCACTTTTTCAGTTGTCCACCTTTATTACTAGAAAATTAGCAAGATAGGACCACCTGTAAACTATGGTCACGATGTCCTCTACTAATCCCAAAGGGACTGTAATCAACTGATCTGCTAATTCTGAACATATGGTGCTATTCTTAAGAGGTGGTAGGTTCCAGGATTTGTACATATCATGGGAGATGAGGTTAACTTCAGAACTAGAGTCAAGAAGAGCCTTGCATGGATCTTGTTTAGCAATCTATATAAAAAGATGAGTGGACTTCCTGGATCAGATTTGATCTAATAAAAAATAGTATGAGTTAAAATTACAGTGTGGATCCTAGGCAGTACTTAGTTTGAAGGGTTCTCGAAGGCATTTGATGCAGAGGATGAAAGTACTGGAGATACAAGGCAATTAGTTGGAGTAGGTTGTGAGGGCTGGAGAGGACTACTAGGCCAGAAGAAAGGTTGTTTCCTTGATCAATTATCTAGACCATTGGGTTGAAAAATTGGCTGTGAGTGTACAACCCTTATAGAATTTTGTTTCTATGGCTATGGAGGAATTTTACCCTGCATGGATAAAGCAGGAGGTAACTAAGTTGAAGGTGGAGGTGTACATGCAGAGGAATGTGGAGGATGATAAGGATACTGATATGAGTTTTTCCCCCGAGTAGATGGTGAATGTATTTAGTGGTACTTTAGAGGGTAATAGTGATGTTGGAATGATGCATGACTTCCTAAACTTCTAGGGGAGATGGGTTGCTGAACATAGTACCCATATGGATCTGGTTACCTATAAGGGTATTGTTGCCTTGGTGGTGGAATTTTCCATGATTGTGGTTGGTACCACTATTGGTACTACTCATAAATTTGTGGAAGAGTTCCACTTGGGTAGTAAGCTTTTTGTTGCTGGTGGAACTATCTTGGAATGCCTTGAGGATAAGGAAATCATCTTGAAGCTTGCCTATGTGCTAGGAGAGGGTTCAATGCATACACTCCTGATTCTTGTAAGCATGACACACCATAGGGCAACATCCCTTGGAATGTCCATATTGATAGATGTCACATTTGGTTTCATCACCAAATCCAGACTTCATAATTTCCTCAACTGCAGCAACTTTACCCTTACTTCTTTGGTAGACATGTTTAGCCTTTTTTTTCCATCTACAATTATGATCACTATTTTGTTTTTTGGATTCTTTAGCAATTTTCAAAGTGATCTGAAAATTTTCATCCAAAGAGTCACATAACTTGTTAGCCTTGTCTGAAATGTCAAAAATAGATTTTTGGATAGGCAAGGTCTTTTTGTTCACCACTTCATCAAGTGGTGAATCTTCCTCGTCATAAAATTGAACCTCTCATTTTCTAATGGATGGGTCCCTATTATACTCTTCAACACTCTCCCTTTTTCATAGCTCATCTTCTTTTTTTGCTACCTACTTAATTAACCTTTGGATTTGATGAGCTCTCATTTCAAAAAACCTCCCTTAGGCATACACCCCAAGGGTTCTTCTTGTTTCTGCCTTGATCCCATCTATGATGTGGCAAAATTATTCCTTTTGAGAGTAACCATGGCCATGACATCTGTGTAGGAGTGAATAGTATCGACCCATGGTAGCATCCAAGGGTTCATGTACTCCTTGTTTTCAACCTTGGATTTACCTTCTCAAGTTAGACACTCTAGAGTACATTTGATATTTGTCATTAAACAATTCTAACATGGTACTCCATCTTCAAATAGATTCTAGTTCTAAGGACTAGTACCAACTTTCAGCTTCCTTAATGAGTGTCCTTGGGAAAATCTTGAGTTTCTGCCACTTGTTCTTGATGTTTTGTAAGGCACATGCATCTTGAAAATCTTGCAAATGTATCTACAAATTAGAATTGTATCCCCCCTCAAATCTTGGGGTATTGTTCATGTCTAGGTGCTTGATCTAACTATCCTTCATATGCCTAGTTGGAATTCATACTACCTCTACAATATTAAGCATACTTTGACTTGCCAGTAAAGGTTTATCATCATCGCTACGTTGATGATGTCAATGATGGTTTTGACTACCCCTTTGATTTTGGTGGCCTTCACGATCATTATTATTTCATCAATGATCTTCATCATGGTTGTTTCGACAATGGCTTCTATGAGAATCACCAGATGAAGAGGAATGTTTGGAATCAAATAAAGAGGATGAAGAGGAAGGTGGACTGCCATTGCCACCACAATGTCCACCACCACTCTTATGCTTTTTATGATCTCCATCATTAGATCCCTTATTATTACGATGTTCACCTAAGTTCCTACCTTGGCTATTATTTCTTCTTGAACCCAGTCTATGAATAGTTGATCATAGGGTCAAGTCCACATCCTATCCATCATTAGCAGGGGGTGGAGAATCTTCATGTTGAGAATCCTTCAAGGGAGGATCCTCATTGTCCTCTTGATCTAGTAGGAACAAGGGGTTAGTATAATGTTTCTCCTTTGTGGCTTCATGGAGTCTTTCCTGATGTTTATCCTACTTATGTTGTGTTTCAATAGGATGATAATTCTGAGTGTCATATCCATCCACTACATACACTTCATGAAGATCTGCTATGTCGACCTTCTTAAAGATTTTAATTAGCATTCCAAGAACAGATCTATCGGGGGGCAAAACAACATTGCCTCCCATATCACATCATCACATTTGTTCATCTTGATGTAGGACAAAGGTGAAATTTGGCACAAACTCATTTGGATGAGTGTTTACCACCTTGCATTCCTATGGAATCGATGGTTTAGTATCATGATGCTTACAATAAGAAGAAGACATTTTATAAAACAAAATGAAATTGTCAGTGTGCTTTTATAGTTTATGTATAGTGGGAATGATATGGACCTTTAGGTTTGTACAATGATATTAATGGTATTCACTTAGACCTAAATAGCACATGTTCCACAAGCAAAGTCCTCGACAACAGTGCCAATGATGAGTGATGAGATACCCCTATGCCCAACCATACAAATCACGAAGCATTAACACATGACTTAGTTGAATTTTTTGGACTTTATTGTTTCTAGTGCACTAGCCCTTTTAAAAGTGAATCTAGCCTTAAGGTCAATTTTTGTCCTCCTAATTACACTTGCGATGCATGTTGGTATGATTAAGTGTAACTAAGGCACTCAATTTTTATCATTTTTTATTTTATATTACAAGTGCTTGAAATGTAGATAAAAAGAAATTTGATTAACTAGTTTAAATAACTAATTAACTAATAATTTAATAAATCTTAACATAAGCATCTATTCCCACTTTCCATACACATCTTGAAGCCACATATCCATTGCTGGTTAACCAAGTGTTACGCTACTGGGCATACCAAGCAATAACACTACTAGGATTACCAAGTGAATATGTGTTACACTTGAAGTGTTCATACTTATGTATTTAATCTATCTAACTTAATAATTCTCATTAACTCAATTGTTGGGAAATAATTGCAAAATAATTGAAAATAATTAACAAATAATTTTAAATATTGAATGCATAAATGAAAAAGCTAATTTATCCAATGTGCTATAAGGTTTATTAGAAAGCTCATCTTTATTGCTACACACATTGTCTTGCTTAGGTATAACAATGCTCGAATAAAGATTTATACACCTAATGACTCCTATTGTGGGTACTCGGGGAAAAAAATCTAACTTTCAAATGGAAAAAATGCACGAGCTTTGTTACAATTGAAATCTAGACTCCCCATAAATGCAGTGGGTAGATGCATATTTATAGGTGATAGACAAACACCACGTCCACAAGGCATCATTAATGTAGATCAAAATACATTGATGGGGCCTTGTGAACGAGGCCTCATCTACCTAGTCAACTGCAATGAGGCCTTGTGAATGAGGCCTCATCGACATGGTCAGCTACGGTGAGGCCTCGTCAATGCAGCCAATCAATGATGACTCATCAAATAGGTAGAAAAGTCATCCATGAAGACTTCTACCCCACTAATAATATGTTGTTGAAAGATGCTATGTACCAAATATTAAAAAGTAGTAGGAGCATTACATAGGCCAAATGATATATTTCTGTATGAAAAAGTTCCCCAAGGACTTGTGAATGTTATTTTGGCCTAGTTTTCTAGTATAATCTGGATTTGGTTATAGCCACTATAATTATCCAAAAAGTTGCAATAAAAATGTCCTACTATGATATCTAACACTTGGTCAATAAATAGAAATGGAAAATGATCTTTGAAAGTTGCCATATTCAAATCTATGCAGATTCTCCATTTTTCCCATTTCTTGGATACAATCACAAGTGGGCTAACCCATTTGTTGTCCACAATCAGATATATGAACTCGACCATAAGAAGTTATTCTATTTCATTCTTGATAACCTATTTTAGTTTTGGATTTAACCTTCATTGTGGTTGCCTCTTTGGCTTGATGGAAGAGTCTGTATAGATGCACTGCTAGCATATCTACAAATCATCATGATATGACTAAGCAAAGGCTATTGGCCACTTGTTCATCATCTTTAACAACTTCTTTTTTTGATCTTGAAAAAGGTTAGCATTAATGATTACTGACTTGGCATTGTTAAGGAAGATATATTCTAAGGTTTCTAGTAAATCTTTTAGTTCAAGGGGCTCTTACTTGAAGTGATCAGGGATTTCCAACTCCCCCCAATCCATTTCATTTTGTGTTGGGAGAGTTGATTATGAAGCTAGTCCATTTCATTCATGTTATTAATGTAGGTCCTTGTGAGACTTTCCAATGGTTCCATGCATATTATGAACTCAGCTTAATGATTTGTTATTAGCCATTGGGAACCTTTCTATTTTGTGGCTGCTACATATAGGCACTTCTAAATAACTACTATTTTGACACACTAATTGCATGCTTGGATAGATGTAACTTTTACCATTCATATTCTTTTCATGTAATGGCACCCTGTATCATTGTATGCAATGCATATAACCATCTTCTTCTCTATTTTGCCAAATTCATTTTCCTTGGAGATTTCCAAGCAAAGATCTTGAATCCCCATGTTAGCAAATATAGTACTTAGGCATGCACTTCCCATAATGATAGGAAAGTTCCCCTGAAAATTAGTCCACATGAACTACAAGAAAATATGTAGGATAGGACCACCCATAAATAGTGATCATAATGTCCTCCACTAGCCCCAAAGAAATAGTAATAGACTAATCTGCCAACTCTAATATGATGTTTCTCTTTTTGAGAGGAGGCAGGTTCCAAGTCTTGTGCATTTCTTGGGAGATTAAGTTCATTTTGAAACCTAAGTCCAACAAAGCCTTACATGGATCATTTCTTGTAATTTGAAAATAAATGTGAAGACTTCCAAGATCAGATCATTTCCTAAAAAGATGACCAACCTTTATCCAA
Source organism: Gnetum montanum (assembly GCA_015680685.1). Classification (NCBI taxonomy): domain Eukaryota; kingdom Viridiplantae; phylum Streptophyta; class Gnetopsida; order Gnetales; family Gnetaceae; genus Gnetum; species Gnetum montanum. Next base: position 717,411 of record MNCI01003473.1, read on the forward strand.
TATATGACTCCATGATTTAACATAATAGTAAGGGTGTTAGAGATCCTTTGGTTTGAAGGTGGCTTGATGGTACTTTTAGAGATAGAGAAGATAGGGTTAATAGCCATGGATGCTTGCAAGGTTTTTTTGTTCTAAAGAATGATCTCTTGTGAGGTTTTTTTTTAGAACCACTCAAATGAATATTTGGCTATAAATTCACTACCCTCATGATGTTTCGCTATTGTGGCTATGGTGGAATTTTCCCCTATATAAGTGAAGCAAGTGGCAAGGGTGTGGTAGTTGATGATGTAACAGCTATCGAGGGATATGGAGGATTGAAAGAAAAAGGAGATTTCCTTCTTGAAGAAGGTTCTCTATAATATTTTGGAGGGTAGTAATGGTGAGAGAAGGAAGCATGGTTGGATGAGTCACAAGGGGATATAGGTTGTTGGACATAGTATCCATAGGGGTTTGGTTGCCTATAAGGATACTGTTGGCATAGTGGTGGCATTCCCCATGACTATGAGTGTTGTCATTGCTGGTTTTGCTCTTGAGATTGGGGAGGTGCTCCACTCAGATAATACATTGGTTAGTACCTGTAGTTGCTTTGTGGGTAAGGCAATTGCTTGGGTGCTTGTTGTCTTGCTAATTTGGATTTATAGGATACACCTCAAATTCTTCCAGATGTGACACAATAGGGCAACATCCCTTGGGATGTTTGTAGTGATAGATGTCACATCCTTCATCATTCATTTTAGAATCTACAACCTCTTCGATCACTATAGCTTTGTCCTTTTTTTATTGGTAACCCTTTTATGTATTCTTCTTTTTCCTTCTTTCTTGACCACTACTCCTTTGGTTTATTCTTTCTTCTACAATATTTAGAGCTATTTGAAACTTCTCATCTAAGAAGTTTGACATTTTTTCTACCTTAACTGATATTTCTATAACATATTTTTGTCAACAAGGTTTTCCTTTGCATGACTTCATCAAAAGGTTCTTCTTCCTCAGATTCATATAAACATATCTTAATTTTTTGAATGGAGGGATTCTTGTTATACTCTTCTACAGTTTCATGTTTCTTTAACTTCCCTTATTCTTTGGCCACTTGGTCTATCTACCTTTAAATTTGAAGGAGTTACACTTCAAAAAATATTTCTTAGGCTTAGACCCCAAGGGTTTCCCTAATATTATTTTGAAGTCCATTTATAATATGGTGAAGTTGTTTCCTTTGAGAGTATCTATGGCCTCAGCATAGTGCAACAGAGAGTAGTACTATCTAGGGTTGCATTTAAGGACTCATGATTTTTTTCCATCCTTGGTTCTGCCTCTATAAGTTAGACACTCTGCAACATGTTTATTTCTTGTTGTTGAAGATTTCTAACATGGTACTCCATTAGTGAATGGATTCCAGTTCCAAGGACCAATACCAAATTTCTACTTCTTTGATGATTGTCCTTAGAAGCAATTTAAGCTTCTGCCATTCATTTTCTATATTTTGCAAGGCACATGCATCAAACCTAGGGACATTGTTCATGTCCAACCTTTTAATTCTACTATCTTTCTGATGTCTTATAGGAATTCTCATTTCCTTTGAAATATTAAGAATTTTTTAGGTAGCTAGTAGAGGCTCATCATAGTCATGTTGATCATGGTGGCTCCTTTCATGGCCATGATGCCTATGATGAGTTCTACTCTACCTTCATTCTTGATGATGCTCTTTTCCCCCCTTGTGGTTTTCTTTGCATCTAGTCTTGACCATCTTAGTGGGATATTCATTTATCTCTACCTTGCCATTCATCTCCATCTTAATCATGACTATTCCTCCTTTTCTCTTAGCCTTGATTCCTTCTATTAGAGTTTGATGATGAAGAGGATGATGAGGGTGAAGAAGAACTATGAGATCAATGCCTACTAGTTCCTCTCCTTTAGTCCCTACCTTGATCGTTTTGGTTTTCTTTATATTTCTCCTAATCATTCTTCTTGCCCTTAGACAAATGACTAGGATTGTTATCCTTTGAGGCTTCCCAATCTTAAGACCCTGTCCTCCCATCTTTAAGGTTTCCAAAGTCAACTATAACCTAATAAACCTCCAATTGTTTCAATTTTTGCTAATTAAGCTCCTATCTTTTTAAGTTTTTACTATTTTAATATATCAAAGTGCATCAATTTCTTTGATACCCATCAATATGAACTAATTACTTTGATCAGTCTCTATTATCATAGGTTATCATTGGATCTATCTAAATTGATAAGGGTATTGATTGGGATTGAGAGCTTCAACATATGCTAAAAAAATGACATTGATATACATTACTGAATTGATATAGATTGACCCAAAGTATGTTATTTTTTATAGTTTTTGATGAGTGGCGAGGTACCCCTACACTCAACCATACGAATACGAGCGTAACACACACGATCTAGTCGAACTCTGCAGAGTAAGTGCCTACACACATCATGGAACACTTAAGGTTAATTATTCATTGTCTTCCCAGACTTACTTGTAATTGTCACAGTGTATGGTCAAGTAAGTATGAGGTATATGATTTTTATAGCATTTCGATTTTATATCCTATGTTGATAAGGTGAAGGGTTGAAGAAACTAATTGACTAACTTTAACTAATTAACTAAACCTTAATTAACCTAGCATCAGCATCCGTTCCCACTTATCGTTCACACCCTAAACCAATGCAACCTTGGTTACCAAATGCTAATCATTGTTGGGATCACTACGCGTAACGCACACGCTCAAAGCGGTCGTACTGAGGAACTTAACTAGGAGAGAAGGGTTGAGAGAGATTTAATAACTAATAAAGCATGTAAATGATAAATAGTAAATAATAGTAAAAAAAGTCCTATTTAGCCTATTCCATGCACTGCAAGGTTTATCCAAGAAGTTCTTCTTTATTTCCGTACACAAACTTGTGTTCAGGTACAATGTCTGCTAGAATAAAGATCCATTCACTTTGGAGCTCCTACTATGGGCACATCAAAAATATTCAATCTTTGGAGGGATCAAACTACCAGAGTTTCGCTATGGTCTAGGCCTAGAATAAGAAACAAGGGAGAGCTGCCTCTTCTTTATAGTCTTGGCGAGGCACCATGATATCGCGGCGGATGTGATATCGCATATGCGATATGGTGGCCCATGCGATATTGTGTCCCATCATACCCCCATAACTGAATAAAAAATCATCCTCGAGTTCCTTACAAAATATTGGGAAGGTATGGGATTATTGACTCAAATGGAACTAATGGGATGACATGTGAACATATCATCATTACAAGACAAGACAAAATTGGTGTTCATGACAACAAGAGTGAACAACTTATTACATTTGACATCAAGCCTTATTTGGCTACTGAGAAAGAGAGAGAAAGAAGTTTTGCTGCTACCTACGCCAAGATTACGCCTTTCTTTGTCCATCCGTAAGCACACCATCAATCTTGCTCCTTGCATAGTTGCTTCAGCACCGCTCCATTCCAAGTGTTCCTTCTAGATCCAATCCATTGTTGTATGATTTCCATTTGCACACACAACACAATCTTATATTAGCAAGGGTAAATGAATTTTCAATGCAGTTGATACCTTGTTGTGGTGAAAGGTCCATTGGCTTAGGTTGTGGTATGGCTGATTATGGATCTAGAGATATAATGTTGATGACTACCGAAGGTGTAGGGGTTAGGATAAAATTGAAAAAATTGGGCCCCGTACCCCCATGACTAATAGCGAACCTTCGGTAGCGATAGAATGGAGAAAGAAAAAAGAACAAGAAGGAGGGAGAAAAAGAGACAACTAGAGCATCGATGAAATGGATGTCAAGATGGAAATGAACAAAATAAAAGGGATTGCAAAAATGTTTAAGGGAAAGAATTTAATAGATGCACTAAAGAGGAATGCCAGTGGGTCCTCCCCAAAGCAGGCTCATGCCCTTAATGCCTTGACAAACCCACATTCAAAGAGTCCGTAGGCTCTGGGAATGTCATTTGGAACAAGAGTTAAAGTCTTAACAGCAAGAATTTACCAAAAAGAAAACAATGCATCAACCAAAATATACACTAATGATACAACCGGCAATGAGGTGAATAATGGAGAGAAGGATGGAGAGAAGAGAATGGAATGAAATCCCAAGAACAAGGTAGTGTACATCCCCTTGTGGAGTTCATGATTAATGTGACCTAGTAGATCCCATTCCAAGTATGGCCTCAAACAAACCACTTCCAGTGACTTCGCATTAATGCATTCGGCTGATCCATCCTCTTGAAGTTAACAAGAATGCCTTCCCAAAGAGTCACCACCATTCCAACAAAACAAGGAGGAGAGAATGGGAAGCGAGAAGGGCCTTAGTTAGAGGGAACAATTTTATTTTAGTTCCATAACTAGTGCTTGTAGCCCAAGAAATTATTTTATCTAAAGGGTGTTCTTTGAATTCTCATAGTTTTGTTTTTTTTGTTTTATGTGTTTATACGTGAGAACCACACCATGCAAAGACTTTGTTATTTTTATTCGCTTAACTTCCTGATAATTGGGTAATGTCGAAATGGTAAGAAAACTTGAGAAGAAAACATCCAAGCACCCAAGAGAATGACCAACACAAATGCATCAAGTTCCCTTGAAGTCACACCCTTTTCAATCTTTGAGTCCTTCTTTAGTTTGAGAAATTCCCAATCACTGATTTGTTAATGTTCTTATTTAGAAAGGAACGGTACATTTCCAAGTTGAGAGAGACCATAGAAATTTGTGGATGAATGGATGAAGTGAACTCATTGCCTACCATATCAAAAGAAACATACCTTAGTATCAACATCATGACTTAAAGGTAAAAACCAAAAATTAGCAATCAATATGAAAAACAGTTCATACCATCATCTAGAACACTTATTGGATGAAAAACTTACAAGGTGGATCACACACGCACACACAAAAAAAAAATGAGAAAGTATAATGATGTTGTAAAACAAAAAACAAGAAAAGTTAAAGAAATTTGTAAAAAAAAAAACGTGCAAAAAAAATGTGTAAAATAAAAATGTGTAAAACAAAAACTAAAGAGAACTGAGGGCCTCAATTTATTAGCATAGGTGGCCATCTCCCCCATGACTGAATGGAAAGGGAGAGATTCGAAATAAGGAGCGTGGTTGTCCGCTACTAGAGGTGTGAGTTGCACTGGTTGTTCTTGGTTCATGGAAAGGTTTGGTTTTTTTCACATTGACCAGTAATCTCTTGTTAGGGGTTTCAAGCTTGTATATTGTCATGGCTCCCAAGGGAAAGGTCATATGGATAATGTAGGGTCCCTCCCACAATGTTTGAAATTTCATACATTGTGGTACATGTGCAAGATTCTAGTAAAGGACCTTGTCTCCAAATTGGTATTTAACCTTTCAAATTTTTGAGTCATGACGTTATTTGTTGTATGCCTTGTGTATCTCGTTTGATAATAGGGAAACCAATCGATTCTCATCTAGCACGTTTAGAGATGCCAATTGTTGTTTTTGTGCTAGATCGAGGTTGAGGTGGAGGTCACATGCCATGGATAGTGTACGGAGCTCCGTTTGAATTGTAAGTTTTGGGAGTTTTCCATACACCAACTCATAGGGAGAGTAGCTTGTATGGAGTTTCCAAGTGGAGCGGTACGCCCAGAGAGCATCGTTTAGTTTCGTGCTTCAATCTCACCTAAATTTGCTAATTGTTCTCATTAATATTCTTTTAATCTCTCAATTGGTGACCTTGGCTTGGCCATTAGCTTGGGGGTGATAAGGTGTGGTCAATTTATGTTCCACCCTTGAGCGTTGCATCAACTTGCGAAAGGTTGCACCCATAAAATGTGTTTCATTGTCGGAGATGAGTGCACGTAGCACACCAAACCTATTTACGATTTGTTGTTGTATAAATTATGCAGTTGTAGCTGATGTACAATCTGTTACAATAGCTACTTCAGCCCATTTGGTTAAGTAGTCAACACCAATTATAATATAATATTTCCCATTGGACATCGGTGTAATAGGCCTCATAAAATCTATTCCCAAAATATCGAAGGGTTCTAAGGGTTGAATCCATTGTTGTGGACCCTCCATTCTAGTAGTTATTCCACCATCCCGTTGACAGCGCTCATAAGATTGGAAAAACTGATGGGCATCCCGAAATAACATTGGCCAGTAATATCTTGCAAGCAGGATCTTAATGGCCGTTCATCTCCTTGCATAGTGACCCCCATAGGGACCCTCATGAGCATCCTAGAGAACTCTTAATTGATCCTCATTGGGCACACACCATCAAACCAAGCCATCAGGACAAAATTTATAGAGTTGTCCCTTGATTTCCATGAATTACTTGGTTTTATGAAGGAACCGTTTCTTCTTCCTAAAGTCCAACCCCTATGGTGTTTGTTGGGAAAGGAGATAAGTAAGAATGCTACTATACCAATTTGTTCTCGTGGGTTGCTTATTTATTACACCAGCAAAGAGGGTTTCATCAGGAAAGTGATCAAATATGACATATTCATCCTCTTTGTTGTCCCAACGCAACCAAGATAAATGATCAGCAACTACGTTCTCAGTGCCCTTTCGATCTACAATTGTTAAATCAAACTCTTGAAGGATTACCAACCAATGTATAATACGAGGGCTACCCGTTGGTTCATGAGGAACTAAATTGCACTATGGTCTGTATGAATGTACACTTTGTAGTCCAACACATAGTGCCTAAACTTGTCCAGTGAAAACACTACACCCATTAATTCATTTTTGGTAGTTGTGTAGTTGAGTTGTGCACCAACAATACTCTTACTCGCACAGTGGATGTAATAAGGGCATTTTTGTTCATCTAACTATGTTAGCATGGCTCCTAAGGAGTAATTAGATGCATTGATCATTATATGAAATGGTCTAGACCAGTCGGGAGCTTGTAGAATAGGGGTTTCCACAAGCCTTTGTTTTAGAGTTTGGAATGCTTGTTCACATTCCCTGGTCCATTCGAAGGGTGCATCTTTTTTTGTTAATTCTACCAACGGTTTGGAAATCTTGGAGAAGTTCTCAATGAATCTCCTGTAGTAGCCAGTGTGTCCAAGGAATGATCGAATATCTTTGATCATTTCTGGTTGTCGAGTGATTCCTTGGATAACCTTTACTTTTTTTGGGTCTACCTCTATTCCTGATTGTGAGACCTTATGCCCCAGTACTATGCCCTATTGAACCATCAAATGGATTTTTTGCCAGTTAAGCTTTAGATTGGTTTTAACACATCATTTCAGCACCTTCTCTAACTGGTCTAGGGCTTGATCAAAGCTTGTCCCATAAGTGGAGAATTCATCCATAAATACTTCCACTTCGTTTCCTATTTGTTGTTGAAATATGCTTAGGACTAAACGTTGGAATGTGGCGGGGGCATTGCACAAGACAAAGGGCATTTTCTTATATGCAAACATTCCCCAGGGACTGGTAAACATTTTTTTGTCTTAATCTTCTGGTGCTATTCATATTTTATTATATCCACTATACCCATCCAGAAAACTCTAATAGCGATGCCCTGCTATAGTGTCCAAGACTTGGTCAATGAACGACAATGGGAAATGATCTTTGAATGTTGCCATGTTCAGTAGCCTAAAATCTATACATACCCTCCATTGGCCTCCTTTCTTAGGCATGATTACTAGAGGACTAACCCATTCGCTATCAGCAATGGAATATATGAACCCGGCCTTGAGGAGTTGCTCTATCTCTTCTTTCACTAATTGTTTCAATTTCCGATTCAATCGCCTCTGTGGTTCTTTCCGAGGTTTCATGGAGGGGTTCATGTAAATCCTATGCTAGCATATCCTAGGGTCTATTCTGGTTATCTCGGGGTATGACCATGCAAAGGCTTTTTACCATTTATTGATTACCTTCAATAGGCTTTCTTTTTGCTTGGGGACAAGTTTTGCATTGACAATTACCGGTTTTCCGTTTTCAATGGTCATGTATTCCAAACCGGTGGGCAATGGTTTTAGGTCTAGGGGCTTTTGTCTAAAATCCTTAGGAATCTCCAACTTCCCCCAATTAATGTTTTTGAAGTTAAGGGCTAGAAGTTGGCAACAAACTTGCTCTAGTACATCTGTGCTTTCAACGTAAGAACTAGTTATCCCCTTAGTTAGTTCCATGCATGTTAACGAGTTACTCTCTTGATCAGCCATCAGCCACTGGGTATTTTCTTGTTGTGTGGCTGCTGCATATAGGAAATTTTGTATGTCAATATCCTATGCACACCGCTTGCATGCAAGCAATGTTAAACTTCGCATCACCCATGATTTCTGCACATAATGGCACCATGTGTCACTATATGCAATGCATGGAACTCTCTTCCTCTCAATCTTTTCAAAAGTATTTTTCTTGGATATTTCTAGGGAAAGATTGTGGATTCCTAGGCATGCATCAATTGTACTCAGCCATGCCCTTCCCATTATTATTGGAAAATCCCCTTTGTCATTGTTTATTTGGATCACCAAGAAATTAGCTGGATATGACCAACCACCCATGGTGGTAACAATGTCCTTAACCTGTCCCAAAGGAACAGTGATGGACTAGTCAGCCAGCTCTAAGAGAATATTGCTCTTCTTGAGTGGAGGCAGGTTCCAGTTTTTATAAAATTCTTGTGAGATTAAGTTGACTCCAGAGCCTAAGTCAAGAAGAGTCTTATGAGGTTCATTCCCAGTGACCTAAAGATAAATTACGGGGCTCCCAGGATTGGATAATTTCTTGGGAAGGTGGCCTACCTTAATCCAATTGGTTACGATATGTGTTAACATAACCATGTGCATTGGACATGATTTTTTGTTTAAAGGGGGTCCCAAAACTTTATTTGGTACGGTGGTGTTTAGATGTTCAACCGCTTGTGAGGTTGAGGGCTTAGTTGGATTGTTGATCCTGAAGAAAGGTCTTTTTGGCATAAAATTTTTAGGACCAACTGAGAATTAAGGATTGGAAGCCCTCATGACATTGGGTTGTTGCGGGTGAGTGGAAAATACCCTTGGAATTGTTGGAGCGGTTGGTGGTGGAGATACTGGCATGTGAGGTGCAAATGGATTTGAAGGATGGTATACATGTGAAGTGTCCCTTCCGAGAGGGGAAGTCTGATAATATTCCTGAACTGGGCATTGATGTCGTGGAGTTGCGTAACCCATAGGGTCACTTTGAGAAATCGGTTGCTGCACGTAGTAACCATAAGGATCAGGTTGTCGATAAGGGTATTGTTGCCTAGGGGGTAGCATCCCCCATGACTGTGGGTGTTGCCATTGCTAATGTTGCCCGATGGGTTATGGTGGAGTTCCACTTGAATAGTACATCAACGGTTGGTGGAACTGTCTTGGGTTACCTTGGGGATAAGGTAACCTTCGGGGTGTCTGTTGTTTGTTAAGTCTCGGGTTGAGTGCATACACCCCAGACTCTTGTAGATGTGAGATGATTGAAAAATATTTCTTAGGATGGTCATAGTAGTAGATCTCACATCCACTGTCATTGTCTGTATCCAAATCCATAACCTCATCAGAGATAGTTATTTTCCCCTTACCCTTGTCATGTGCAGGGCCTGAATCTCTTCGCTTTTTCTTATCTTTGTCACTACTTTGTTCCTCCTTAGACTCCTCTATGATTTTTAGGACAGTTTCAATTTTATTGTCTAAGGAGCTCCAGACTTCATCTACCTTAGCCAATACTTCTGTTGTTAGATTCTGAAGCGGCAAGGTCTTTTTTTTCACCAACTCCTCGAGTGGTGACTCATCCTCTTTATCACAAAATTTCACTCTCTTCTTTCGAAGGGATGGATCACAATTATATTCTTCTGTGCTCTCTCTTTTTCATAGCTCCCCTTCTTCTTTGGCTACTTGCTCCAACAGCCTGTGAAATTCATGGGATCTAAGTTCTGATAATCTCCCTTGTGCATAAGTCCCAAGGGTTCTCCTAGTTTCGTACCTTATCCCATCTACGATGTGGCATAGTTGATCCCGCTGTGCGTAACCATGGCATGGGCAACAATGTAACAATGCATAGTATTGGGTTATGGCAGCATCCAAGGGTTCATGAATACCTTACTTCCATCCTTGGATCTTCTTACACAAATTAGACACTGTGGACTATGTTTGATATTTATCGTTGAAGAGTTCTTACATCGTACTCCACCTCCTGATGGTTTCCAGCTCTAAGGACCGGTACCAACTCTCTGCTTCCTTTATGAGTTTTCTGGGAAACAAATTTAGTTTTTTCCACTCATTTTCTATGTTCTGCAAGGTGTAGGCATCATGGAATGGCTATAAATGATTTTGTGAATCCGCATTGTATCCCCCTTCAAAGCTTGGAATATTTTTCATGTCTAAGCGCTTGATCCGACTATCTTTTAAATGGCTTGTTGGGATTCTCACTGCCTCCGTTATATTCAGCATACTTCAGGTGGCAAGTAGGGGCTCATCATGATCATCTCTTTCATGATGTCTATGATGTCTATGTTGTTCCTTACTTTCCCTTCATTCATGTCTAGATTCTCTAGACTGCCCTTGTCCTCTCTCTTGACTCTCTGGTCGAGGTCCTTCATTTCTCTCACCCTTATCCTCACCGTTATGCTCTTGATGACTGCACCCTGATGTGGAAGGAGAGGGTGAATGATGTGAAGAAGGGGAAGAAGAAGGAGAACCATCACCATGATGATGTTTCTTACCTTCTCTTTTGTGGCTTCAGCCCTGATCATGATGACGATCTAAGTGCCCGTCCTTGTCATGTGTTTTTGTTTCCTTGATGATCAGCTGGTGTTCACGGGGATCAGAACTAGGGTTGTGTATCATGGAGCGTATGTTCTAATACCCCACCTCCTCACTATCATTAGGAGGGGGAACATCTTTCGATAGAGAACCCGTTATAAGTGGTTCACCATATCCAATTTCACTTAGGACGTGCAGGACCTCTTTGCCCTTCAACAGTGTATGTTGGCTCTCCTGCCTTGAGTCCCTTAAACGTTGTGCAACTGTGGGATGGTAATCCCTTGTATCAAAATCACGTATAACATATTCAGCATAAAGCTATGTCATGCCAATCTGTGCCAAAGCACGGAGGAGCATGTTGGGGACTGCATGATCCAGATGTAACACTATGTTACCTTGCAAATCTCTCCAGTGCATCTGTTCATCCTGATGGAGGATAAAAGTAAAATTGGATATATACTCATCAGGATGAGTATATACCACCCTATATTGTTGAGGAACTAGCTGATTTTGGTTATGTGTTTTAGACTGCCAATTGTCTCTTGTATGATCCCTAGGTGGTGTATTGCTCTTGTGAGAAGAAGAAGAAGACATTGTGTCTTACCGGTGTGTTATTTAACCATTATTTAATTTTTCATTTAATTAACCCTAAGGTTCGTTTAAGCTCCCAATGATGTAAGTGATTTCCTATGTTCTACTTAGCGCACAAACACTTAGTCCTCGGCAA